>VZTU01008219.1:0-49175 GCA_013400835.1 Zapornia atra
AGACAGGTGCTATGCAGCTTGGTGGATTCCAGTCAGGGATTTATAGTCAGTTTACCTCTAAGGCAAATTGCACTTTGGGCTGCAACACTGAAAGAAATCACAGACAGACACTCATTGGCACAGTTTACTTAAAGAGTCTTACTGGCACAGCCTCTGACATAATCCATAAAGATTTTTAAAATAGGTAAACAAAACATAAATAAATAAAACCCCCTCTGCCTTATATTGCCAGGTTTCTCTAGCAGAAGACCTAGAGGACCCTTGTGGGATCTAATTGCTGCCTACAATTACCTAACAGGAGAGTGCAGAGAAGATGCAGCTAGGTTCTTCTCAGAAGTGCACAAGGGAAGCACAAGATTCCACACATAAGAGTTGAACCATGGGACATTTTTGTTAGGTATTAGGACAAAATGTTCATGAGGGTGGTTAAATACTGGGATGGGAGCCCAGAGAGACTGCAGGATTCCTGAAGGTATTCGAAACTTGAGTGGACACTGTACTGAGCACTCTGGCATAGCTTGAATTTGCTTTCAAGTGGTTGGCACAGGTAAGTTCAAAATACCCAAATTATTATGCACACACAAGTATGCATAGGACCTATTTTATCAAGGAACATACTTGAAACATAAAAGGTATGTAGATGTAATCACATGAGCACTTTGCACAAGTCATATATTATTTATTTTATCACAGAAACACGAACAAGTCAGATCTTTGTGGGAATCTTTGCCTAAATTAAAATCCACCATGCAAGTCAAGAATATGGATGTAAAGGCTACTGGCATGGGAATGACACAACCATATTAGTCTTAGGAAAAAAAGCCACCTTAAAAAGAATAAGGAAGGAAGCATAAGAAGCCTGCGATGAAGAATTTCTGCCAGGGCATGACCAACTTGAGCAATGAGCTGTCACAAGTGCAGTCCAGTGCTACTGAAGGAATCATGTTTTGTTTATCAGCTATAAAATAAAGGTTCTTTAATAGATAAAAGAAGAACAAACTAGGTTCATGTGCCAACTAGAAGCAACCATACTTCTTCTTGTGTTGAAACTTTCAACACAAGTTGGGTTGCAAAAAAACCCAACAGAAAACTCTTTATAGGAAAGCTGTAGTTGCATTACACATACTTTAGTTGTAGATAGCTGTTCTGACGAGAGAGAGAGAGAGAGCGCAAAGTAGAAGGTAACAAATATCTTACAAAGAGATGGACAGTGGTGGGAGTATTTAGGCTAGAAGTAAGTTTCATAAGTTAATGTTGGGCACATAAATGTGAAAGTTCAGGTGATTAATTCAAACCAGCTCCTAATGCTTAAGAAATATCAAAAAGAAAAACAAAAAATAAGGAAAAAAAAAAGGGAAAGAATGTTTGGGGAGGAAGAAAAGCTGTAAAAATGGCTGGTTCACTTCATCAATTTGCAGATAGGCCTTGTCTCAGAAAGAAACAAACATGCTGACATCTGGCATAATCAATGAAATCTTATGCCCTACTTCTCACAAGGAGCAGAAGTTTTGTTGGCTATGCCTGTAATACAAGTGTGTCTTGAAAGAACATTTTCCATCTAGCAAAGCAAGTCCAAGAAGACATTACTATATAATGTTCACATGAGATGTTCCTGTAAATTTTTGGAGAAAAAATTTTATTGACACCCAAATGCTCTGAGAAAACTCCTGTGAAGATAAGAAAGACTGAGGAAAGAGAAAGTTCAAAGTTCAGATTTTTATTTTGTCTTTGAAAGTGCTTCCATTATGATTGAATTTGAGAGAAACCTGTTTGGGCAGGCAACAAGCCCTCTAGGAGTTGGATTTTTTTTTCGGTAGCTTGTCCTGGAATGAAACCTGATTCAAACTGCATGAATACTAGTGCAGTCCCAGATCACACCTGATATTTTCATACCTCTGTTTCATATTTCTGCACAGCAACTGCACTACTGAGATGCTGAAGGAAAAACATCTTTACTGTGAGGGTGACAGACACTGGAACAGGCTCCTGCTGTGGAGTCTCCATCTCTGCAGACATTCAAAACCTGCCTGGACGCTGTCTTGTGCAGCCTGCTCGAAGTGACCCTGTTCTGGCAGGGGGGATTTAGACTAGGTGATCTCTAGAAGTCCCTTCCAACCCTTAACATTCTGTGATTCTGTGACTTCTTACAGGCTGGATGTGTTACCCTCCCTGTACAAGGCTACTGGTCATTCTGGCAGTCCTGGGATGTGCTGCCTTCATAACAGATCAGAAGTGCTGACAACAGTCACCTCCCCGTGCGTCCTTCTGTGTGGAAGAGCACTGCCAAAGGGACCCAAGCTGATGTTTTCTATTCTGCCAAACTTCAGAAGCGGTTTTGCCTGAGCTTGTGTCTATATG
This sequence comes from Zapornia atra, assembly GCA_013400835.1. Taxonomy (NCBI): domain Eukaryota; kingdom Metazoa; phylum Chordata; class Aves; order Gruiformes; family Rallidae; genus Zapornia; species Zapornia atra. The sequence goes on from VZTU01008219.1 coordinate 2,359, forward strand.
GTATTGTACTCATAGTCTGTGAATGTTCATGTATTATAGAGAGGAAAAAAATCTACATTTCCTCACCTTTAGACTTAGGGAAACAGACAAGATGAGGGAAGCCTATTCACTAAACCGAGATACTTTCTCATGGAAAGGGGTAATTATGTTATTAATGTTACCTTCACCTCCTTTTGAAATCTAGAATCACTGTATTTGTCTTTTTTGTCATTCCCAGGCCTTTAAAAATTTATTTCTTAGCTCTGATTTCACCATCACAGGGGAGGCGGGGTCCTTCCAGTACGCAACCTTTAGCACGTATGAATTGCTGTGATTTGCCAAGCTCAAGAGACAAACAAACCACACCCCAGCCCACCCTAAGATTCTCTATAGCGGTGACTGTGATGGAGAGGAAGATTCTCAGCCCATAACATATGGTAACAATTCAATTTTACTAGCTGATAGTTCCCATTTGCCATTTTGCTGTGCTTTGGAACAAGATGGGTAATAAATGGTGACAGTACCGTTCAATTACTCAGGACTCTTTTTACCCATTGCACCCTAGGAAACATCCACAGTGGACAAACAGATATGCCTGATTTTCATGTCATCAGGAAAGATACATTTTTCATTGTGTGCCTATCTATTTTTCCCTAGAACACTCTCAACATGAAGAGTTAATATTAGGTCACTCAACGGTCTGTGGGTAATTATACGATTCTGACAGCTCTGTTAACAACTGCAGAACACTGGGGTTGGTTTTTTTTCTTAATCACAGAAAAGGGTAAAATGGTTATGTATGCCGAAACTGTACAATTAAAACACCTCAAAGAACTGGAGAAATTAATACTTTCTAGGCATATTTATATAAGAGAAGCAGACAGACCCAAACCCTGTGGGTGTGTGGACCATGCGAGTCAGAAGGGCTGCTAATATAAACCCACTCAGATTGGTTGGCTTGGAGCTACTACCCCCAGTCGGGCTGTCATGAAGCCAGATCACTTCTGTGCTGCTTTTCAACTACTAGATGAAGCCAGCCTGGCCAACAGCGCTGCAGATTTGTTTCACAGGCTGATCAGCTATTTCATTCTCAGTGCGGTGTCTCAGGAATAGCAACAGTCATTACAGCATATCGCAGAGGCTGTGTTCAGGGGTTCCTGACGTTATATTTGTGTAGACTTAATTCTCCTCCTCTCTGCCCTNTCACTCCAGAAATCTGACAGCACCCATTATTATTTTTCTATTATGTATTCAGTGATGGGATGTTCTCTGAAAGTTGTTTGAAAATCAGAATGAGCAATAGCATAGGCAAATGCTTTCCAGGAGGTAAAGAGACTCCTGAATTTGGATTAAATGATAGGGACAACAGAATCTGACCTGAAACAGGCTCTAAGGACACAAATGCTTGTTGCCTGATAGTCCTGCAGAGCAAGTCAATGCAAATCTTCTCTCCACACATTTGTCTCCTCATCTCCTTGCTGGAGATGGTAAGCCCAGACCTTTGTAAAGAGGACTGTAAAGTCCCATGCACAAGTGAAACATGATCTTAGATTTGTGCTTATGCTGGTTAATATCTGAGGCACTAGGGCAGGTACAGAGAATGCCACAGAGGGGTGGAGACAGTCACAGGCAGAGGGCCAAACAGTCCTTCCCGAAACAAATGGGGAATTTAGACTGTTATTTGTGGCGGGTCTGATGTACACATTGTTTCTCCTGACAGATCTAACACTTCAGCATCACTGCTGTGGTTATGCTACATGACACAGGGATCAGGACTCATGGGACCAGAGGGAAGAGAGCGTGAACATGCAGACCACTGGCTGGGGGTTCCCATCTGGTAGGGGAGAGATTGGAGTTCCCAAACAACCTTGGGCGTAAACAACCAAACCTTTGTGTTCTGCTGCACAAGTGAGGGCTCAACGCTACACATCAGAAAACAAAACAAGAAAAAGGACTAGATGGTGGAAATCAGCCCACTCTCCTGGGAGGCAGGAGGTGATGGTGGGGACACGGTTCCATCAAGAAAGGAACAGTGGATGGGACTTTTCTCCTTTTGAGCACTCCAACCTTTATTCCATTAAAGTAGGGCATCCTGTTTCTCAGCTTATGAAGAAGTGATGACTTATAAAGGAGATCTTATAAAAGAGATGGATCCTTCTGGATCCTCTCTGAGAACAAACACACTCTCCTACCCTCAGGGAAGATTTGGTGCTGTTGGGGGCCTGGCAAGGGAAGGTGCTTCCTCCGGCCTTGATGAAGACTCCAGCCCTGTGAACAACTAGATCAAACCTATTTCAGCTATTCCCCGGACAGGTTTCTGGTTCACACCTAGTCAAGTAAACACAATTAAAGAGGTCCTAAAGTGGAGGAAAGCCACAGGTTTTCAGATAATCTCCCTTCTTTTCAGATTTCAGTATTTGGCGGAGGGCAGTTGACACTCACTGAGACTCCTTTTACAGATAGATTAAAGGCATATGGGAGAGATTGTAAAGGGATGCAATGAACTCTCCTTTAGCCTGTGAAGTTGCAGCTGCAATTAATACCAATTCTCACATCTGTTTTGAATTTGGTGCTGACACAACCAACAGAACTTTTGATGCTCGTGGATTAGGACAGTAAATTACCTGGATGCCTCATGTAAAGGCACCCAAGAAGAAATATGATCTGGGCTTTCAGGGACCATTTGCCTTAACACAGCAGCAAGACCTGAACGTAGATGAGGATGAGCCTCCAGTGGGAAGGAGAAGCGCCAGCTCACCTTGCATGCTGTGTGGTGCATGAGTGCACCCAATCCTACCCCAAAGGCTGTGACTCCGTGCCTCTAATTAGCACACTTGGCTGTGGCCCCAAGGGAGACTTCATGGGTAAAGCCTTGGTGAGCAGCAGCCAAGGAACTACAGTAATGACTACCAGAAGGGAGATGTGCACTCCTCCAAGTGGATGACATGCTCCATTTCCCAGAAAAAAAAAAGGGAAAAAAAAAATCTAATTGAACTGGCAAACTGCTTTCTAATCTGAAGCAGCACAGGGTTTAGTTGTTAAGCTCTGAAGGGGAATAGAGAGAAAATCAAATGCTTCTGAAGATGGGAGCAGAGGAGCACTCACAGCTCAGCCTGCAACAGGACTTTTTGGCACTGAAATGCTCTAAGGCACATTATTTTACTTTTATTGCGTTGCCACCTCAGTATAGCACAGACACTACCTCAGGTGGGTACAGGCTGTCCTTTTGAAGCACTGGAGGTAAACAAGAAACCAACATATGCTCCCATAGTTCAAGCAGCATGTGAGATTCCTTGTGTAGCTGTCATTGGGTAAAATCGTTGAAAAATCATTAACACATGCTCCAGGTACTGGGTGAGTGTCACTCCCTTGGCTCCATTTATTGGCTGAGATCATGTTTTGCTATGAATGCTCTGGCAAGATAGGTTGCACCTGCATTTCCCCAGCAGAAATAGCTTGTGTGCCCTGTGTTGGACTTCTGCACCCTAGCACTCGGGCTCTGAAGTCCACCTGTGCAGTGGCGACTCATCCAGCCTGCCTTTACTGTCAAACATGGGCTACAATGCCTTTGAAAACCCCAATAAAATGCCAAGACCCCATTTGTAGCTACAGTTTGAGCGCCGAGCTCCGGTTTTTAATCCATTCAGCCAATCCCAAGGTGAAACATTTATTGCTTTAGCTGCTAAACCAGACCCTTGTGAAGAGGAAGGACATGCTGCCTAGCTTGCTGGAGGGGGCGAGGGCATGGCCAACATATGGGCAGCGCTGGTGGAAGGTGGCCAACTGAGTCAGCAGGAATCAGCAGCACCTTCCACATGTGAGCTTTTACAGAGAGCTGAAATTGCTGGCAGGGAGCCCTGTCTTCCCTGCACCGTAGTCATCAGAGCAGGTGCTTTATCCCTTCTTTCCTGCAGCAGCACCAGCTGTCACTTGTCTCCATAGTCAAAATATTTCCATGCCTATCAACAGCTAGTAATTGATGTGAAATTACCGAACCCACTTGCAAACTTCATGCTATATATGCCAGAGCTAGACATCCAACGGAGGAGTGAAAGGCTAATGAGAAGCTCTCAGCTAACAGAATCAAGTTTCCTTTAGTAGTGGACAAGCATGCATGACTACCTATAGTTTCCCAATTATTGTAATTTACTCAACCTCCCCTATTAAGGAGCATTTTTCTTGCCTGTGGACTTTCTAATCATGGAACTAATTGTCACTTTTACCACTATAAAACACTGCTCCCATGACACTGTTAAGATATACAGCCCTAACTGTGGAAAGAACAAAGGAGATATAGAGGAAAGTTGTTAAAGGTATTTTGCATGTCACTTCTGATTTTTTTCAAGAGCATTTTAGGACTCCAATATGAAGAGAAAAAAAAAAGGAGGAAAAAAATTTTCATCCTTGAAATCCTAGATAAGAAAGTACTGTTTTATCAAGAAAAAAAAAAACCCACTATCAGCAGTATGTTAAATGAGCCTCTCATTAATTAATTGTAGAACTACAGATCAACTTTTTCCTTAACAGTGGAAACCTGTTGTAATTTCACTGATACCACTGGCATTGTGTCAGAGTATTAACAATCTCACAGAAATCAAAACTGCCTCTGAACATATCCCCTTTTACCTAACGTACTGTGAGATGATGTACATGATATATCTTTCCAGATGAAAGTGATCTCTCTGGTCCTGAGCTCAAGAAGGAATGGCAGAGTACTCCCTGACAGACTTTTTAACAGCTTGAACTTAACTTGTACAACGTGCCACAACAGTGAAGTGACACAATGCATGCAGCATGAAATTAAGCAACGGCAGCAGGCACAGAAAATCTGAAGGAAAGATGAATCTCAGTATCTCTTTCATCCTTTTTCTGACATTCACATATTGCAAGGGTGATATTTGTTTGGGGAGATGAATGAATACACTTCCCATGTCATTCAACTGCATTCACAACTGAATGATTCATCTGGTGCATTCTTAACAGCAGCCTTCAAGAGACCCTGCATCTCCCACTCAAGTGAAAAACAAACAAACAAACAAACAAACCGGCTAATTAGAACCTGTTCCTTGTGATTTGAAAAGGAAAAAAAACCCACAACCAAAACACAAAAAAACCCACTCTCACTTGTATCCCATGTTTGTTGCAGCTGAAAATTGAAAAGAAGTCCCCTCATGTCACGATAATGTCTATTACAAATCACAAAAATGATGTGTTAAACTAATACAAGCTTTTGATTAAAGATGCATGTTCAATTACAATACTTCTATAGAAAAGCAGTACTGTCCCCTCTTGGAAGGTGATACAATTGGCTGAGACCTGAAAGTATGAACTCCAATTCCTCCAACTATTTTGTTTTTCAGTCAATGCCTCACATGCTGTCTGCTGTCTTTGCCGGGGAAAGACCCACAAATAGCTGAGTAAAAAAGTTCAACAACCCTAGTTGCCTCCCTGAAAAGTTGCTGAAAACGCACCAAAGACGCAAGCATGTGAGAAAAGTAACGCACGCCTTAAAAGAATACCTTAAAAGAATAGTAAAAGGATCCCCACTCCTCTTCTGCCACCACTTCAGTGAAAGTCACCGTTTCAGTGCAGGTGACAAGGGTAAGATCCAGCCAGCTGGTGCCTCCCTGTGAGCTGCTGCTGGCTTCTGTGGAGCCGACCTCCATCACTGGATTTTGTTCGAGTTGTCTAGGTGCTTGTTTTTGCAAGAGTTAATGCTGCCAAGCTTCTCCCGTAAAAGCTCAGCAACAAAACCAGCTTCTCACTGCTCCACCACTGGCTACCAGAGGTGTCGGGCTTCAGTGCAGCTGAGTGATAAAGAAGAAAAAAAAAAAAGGGGAAAAAAAAAAAAGGAAAAAAGAGGAAGAAGCAGCACCAGTCTGGCGTCGTCCCTTTGAGCTTTCCTCCCGTACAACTCTGACGACAGCCATCCACATGCTCTTTCCAGCAGCAGGAGCAGCAGCCAGTGAGAAAGTCAGCACACGTGGACCCAGCCACGTGCCGTGTGGGCTCTGGATTGTCTTGCATCCCAAGTCAACAGCTCTGGAGACAGGCACACCTGTAAAAGCATGGACCTCCTCCCTACATTAAGCTCAGGAGCCTGGCTATTCCATGCAGCAACTTTAGTTACCCTGCTTCGGATTTGATTCCCTGCAGAATTACCATGTATCTATAGACAAGCACCAACACGCTCTCTTGTATTAGCAAAACCCTATGATGATTTTAGGCTTACACTATCATAATTTCTCTGCCAGTGCCTATCTAATTTCAGAAGTTGTTTTTACCAAGAAAATAAAATGCCATACATAATTCTTCACACTTACCTTCTCAAAAAGCTCAAACTCGCCGCACACCCAGTACAGACAATGCCTTCTTCACCATCCAGAGAGCCTGCCTGAAAAGGTACCACTTCTGAGGACTGCTGGTGTCACGTAGAGGATCAAGGAGTCTTCAGAACAAGGTAATAATTTATCTTTCTACTCAGTGGTTTTCCAGGCACCAAGCTCACGTACCCTCCGTTGATTTGGGTGTTCTTCCCCATCTCTAGTGACGTTACCCTGGGTTTACACCAAGATGTCAGCTGAGAGTGTGCACACCTTCCCTTGCCTTAGCACAAAATAACATGGAAATCCAGGTCTTGTTCAGCTTTGTGGAGGTGCTCTTCCTCAATAACAATTGTGGGAATTGGACCTAAGAGGTCCTAAGCAGAACAGGATGTGTTTTCATAGCCATGCCCCCTCCCCCAAATCAATTTCCTGTTACTTGCTCACGGTAGAACCTCATCCTGTGCTTATGTGTGTGCAAGCACAGATGGCCCTGTGGGAGCTCATGAGGGATTCAACTCCTTGTTCAGGCCAGCACAGCACACGATCTCCCCAGCTGCTGGAGCAGGGGTCTCCACTAAGTGTCCACAGCATCTGTGCCTGCTGTGCCCATCCCCACCTGTGTGAGCAGTAAGAGTGGGGTGGCTGCAGGGACCTCTGTCTCCCAGGGCCAGTAATAGCAAAGGATGAGGGTACAAGCAGTGAAACTCAAGACTAGGTTTTGTCTCTGAACCATTCAGAGATGGGACATGTCTGGATTTGGGCCTTTGGACCAGGTTGCTTTAGGGACCAGAGAAACCTCTAAGTGTCTGAGCAATATTCAGACCTGTCCAGGAGATGTCGGAGTCATTCAGAGGAGGAAATCAGCCCAGGCCTATACAGACAAACAGTACCAGTCATGATGAGAAAGAATCAGCACTGACCCATATGCACCAGTGATCAATATTTAACAGCAGCGAATGATGCACAGTTTGGAATGTGATCAGATAAAAAGAAATATCTCAGAACCACAATGCTTTGCTGAAAACCATTGGGAAAATGCTCATTAATATATTACCCAGAAGACAGGAGGAAATATTTTTTGAAGTATTTCCTGACTGATAGTACAGGGGACTCTGAACTTCTGCTACAAAGTATTTGGGTAGCATCCAAGCTTCTTGAAAGCATCCTACCAGGTTTTTGCTCTTCTTCCTTCTCACCGTGCTTTCTTATATTTACAGAATTCTCTTTCTTGAGTTAAAAGTTATTACGGTGAATGTTGGGAGGTTTCTGTGCTCTCATTCCTGCAGAGCTGTTATGCTTAAGCATATTACAGGCACTAAGAGGCTTTACAGCAGTTACATTGCACGCCAGATCGTGCACAGCTCTCTGGACTAACCAAGAGTGACTTCTCTTGTGACTTTGCCAGCTACTTGCTCTAAGTAGTACTTATGGTGCTATAAAAGGCTATAGCATGCCCTGCTCCAGCACTTTCCAGTCTACACAGGGATAATTCAGGTCTTCCATTACTATTAGCTTTTCTGTCTTTGAGTATTTCTCACTCACTGTCACTGCTCAGGTTTATGCATGGCAGGGTTTTTTTGCAACACTGCTTTCTTTCCATTTAGTCACAGAATTTGAAGCCATGGGCTGTCTATGGTACCATATCTGGAATTAACCTAAGATACAGCACTTAGTTTCCAAACCTCCACAAAGTCACGCCGCCTCTCCAAAACGTGGTCTTTGGGGTTTGTTTCCCCCCACTCCCCACCCCAGGATAAAGCAAACTGTTCAAAAACTGTTCACCTCTGCAATGAATGGCAAAATAAAAGGCTTTAATGATTGAATCTCAGAAGCCTATGAAAGGCAAAATCGGATCCTAGCTATTCTTCCGTGGAGAAAGAATAGCTGATTGATTCCTACAATTGACTTTGTTGTTTTCTTCAGCTGGGGTGTTGAAAAGTCCCCAAGAACTTTCAGTGCTTAAGAGATTTAGATAGTTTTACAGAGAGAAATTAAGGCTTCCCTCTGTTTTAGTACAAAGTGCTCTCAAATTCTTATTCTAAACCAACATTTTTTCTAATGTATAATAAAATGTGATACTGCTTCCTTAACCTTTTTGAATGGCTTTTAAAAGTTAATTGCTCTTCTGTAAAAAAAACCAAAACCCACATGCTTCCACAAATCCACATATGCTGGCCTTGGAAGAAGAAGGTCAATCTCCTCTATGCAGTGCACAGCCCTGCTCTCCAGAAGCCAAACATCTGGGGCAGTGCAGAGGAGCTCAGCTGCTGACTCTGGCAGCATAGGACCATTGTAGAGCTGCATTCCTGTGTCCCTGCTGCACAGGAGAGGGGCAGAAATTACACATTAGTGGCACAATTCCTGTTGTATGGTGTAAGCTCATCTTCCTTTTCTTGACAAGCTGCTTAGCATGCACGTTGTATTTTGTTGGCATTTTATCTCTGGAGGATTGCAGATCAGTTCATCATGGGTAGGAAATACCCAAACAGGGTGAAGTGCTGCCCTTAGAGATGAGACCCACCAAGGCTACAAGTGTCCTCTCAGTCTGGGCAGGGATGCCCATATTTACGGACTCTTGGAGGTCAGTGCTGTGTGTGAAGCAAGAGTGCTCAGTATGTGCCTCAGCTGGGATCATAGAATCATCATGGTTGGAAAAGACATAACTATTTCCCTTGCATTTGTGCTCACATTTTTACATTTTTTTCAGCCCCTCCAGGTGGAGAGAACATCAGGTTTCTAAATCTTCAAAGACTTGAAATAGCAGCAATCTTTTATGAGCTAAATATACAGTTCCTAGGTTTTCTTGGCAGAAACCTCTAATTGCCCTTCTCTACCTTTCTGAATGAAATGGCTGTAAGTTAGGATTTGAAGATTCAAGGGACACAGCAAGATGTCAAAAGCTGGTTTCAACCTTGTTCCCAAGCATTTTATTTCAGGATCTCTGATGGCTGGGAGCCTGGCAGGAGCACACTGACACTGCCAATCTCAGCCATTCCCAACTTGCTCTTTGCAAGCCTGTGAATCTTGGCTACCAACTGCAGACACTCCCAGGTTGTGACTCTGTCCCAGCTGCGACACACGGGTCACCTCAGGCCACGGGGCCAACAATCTACTGCCTTCACCAGTTCCCAAAATTTCTGAGTTCTGAAGTTAGAGGCTTTTTCTTTCTCTCTCTTCCTATTTTTTCTCTGAAAAGCCTTTGCATTTATGAAAAAAAATTAGTTTTGATTTTCATCCAGAATCTGAACAAATTCAATTTTGAAATTCTAACGCCTTCACAGAAGGAGGTGACTGTTGTCTACCTTGACTCCTGCAAGACTTTTGACACTGCCTCTCATCCTCATAAGCAAGCTTAAGAAGTGTGGGTTGAATGAGTGGACAGTGAGGTGGATTGGGAACTGGATGAATCTCAGGGCCCAGAGGGTTGTGATAAACAGCGCAGAGTCTAATTGGAGGCCTGTAGCCAGTGGTGTGCCCCAGGCATCAATACTTGTTCCAATCTTATTCAAGATATTCATCAATGACCTGAATGAGAAGACAGTGTACTCTCAGCAAATTTTCTGATGATACAAAACTGGGAAGAGTGGCCGATGCACCAGAAGGCTGTGCTGCCAAATATCTATCTAAAGGGTGGATGTCTAGAGGAAGGGACCAGACTCTTCTCGGTGGTACCCAGTGACAGGATGAGGGACAATGGGCGCAAACTGGAATGCAGCACGTTCCATCTTAACACGAGAAAATGCTTCTTTACTGTGAGGGTTGCAGAGCACTGGGACAGGCTGCCCATAGAGGTTGTGGAGCCTCCTTCTCTCGAGAGACTCAAACCCCACCTGGACGTCGATCCTGTGCAACCTACTATAGGTGATCCTGCTGTAGTAGGGGGCTGAACTAGATGATCTCCATAGGTCCCTTCTAACCTCTAACATTCTGTGACTGATCTCTGCTGGGCTCTAGGCTGGTCTGACCTGTCAGTATCTATCCAGCTTTCAATCACATCCCCAAACTGCCAGCAAGCGGATTATTCCTATTAAATTTTGGATAGGATCTCTTGAAAAAACCCTAGATCTCTAGAAAAAGCCCATCTAGTAAAGCACCAGAGTCGTAGAAATCACAGAACACTTTTCATAATAGTAAGAATAAAATACGAACGTGCTGTTTCTCTTCCACAGATGAGAAGATTTTTTTCACAACTTCATTACTGTTTGTAGTCTTAATTCATGTTTGTTTTACAAAAAGGATACACAGGCATTTATCTGGTTTTGCTAAGAATCTCTTGCAGAAGAACAAGCAATCCTTAAGGAATTATCCTTGAAAAGAAGCAAGCAGATGAAGAAAACATGTAGAGGAATGCCATTAAATATGAATATCGTGTTAGTGGAACTGTCAGACACCCTGAAATTTCAAATCCCTTTGTTGCCCTCAGTGTAGCCATCAAGAAAATCATATATTTCTCCAGGGCCTGATTGTCCATCCATTCAGCCTGTTGCAGAGCAGGATTGCTTCCTGTTCAGTGACTGGAATTGCAAGTAGCTTCTGAGAAAAAACAATAAAAGGGCCAAGCCCCATGACCAGACACCTGATAAATGCACATTCCTATAAAATATTGAGGCATTCAACACAGTCACTTGGAGTATTCCTACTTTTAAGGAGGCATGCAAGGCATTCATCAGGTTATCTACTCATAGGGAAGCCGGAGCGTAGGCAGAATAAATTCACAACTCTGATCATCACCAGAATGACTTTTTTTTTCAGAATCTTCCGCTTCCACTTGCCAAGGCAGCGTCTGCCCTTCCCAAAGTGCTGCAGCTGGAAAGCTCAGAAGTAGAGCTGCTCTGCCAAATGGGAAAGGTGGCTTCAGGTGAGCCCTGGCCGGCTCCCAGTCCACCCAGCAGGCGCGCAGCCAGCCTGCCTGACTGCATCGCCCAGCAGACCGTATGCTCATTAACAGGGCAACCACAGAGAACAAAACACCAGCCATATGGATGTCCTGAGCTTCTCCTCCCTCCACTTAAAGTTCTGGTTAACTACAATGAGCACTAAAGCACATGGGGGGCTGCGGGGGTGTGGGGCGTGAGACTGTGCAGACAGAGGTACCAGTTTCCATTTTGCCTACAACTGGCATCAGCAGCTTGTCATACATATATAGAGCCTGAGCAGGGCCAGAGCTCTGCTTCACACAGTACAGGAAGGCTGTTGGCAGAGAACTGGGGTCAGCGTTTCCACAAGCCAACTTCTTGTGGTGTTTTAGACAGCCGCCACTGACACAGATTGCCTTTAACATATATAAATATGAATTATTTTCAGTGCAGTCTTCATATTACTGCTTAAAAGCATTTTGCTCCTCTTTGCCCATGCTTAATTGAGATAAAACCAATTTAATAGGCAGTTGGACTAGATGATAATTGTACATCCCTTCCAGTTGAAAATACTCTTCTCTTCTAACCAGCTTTTAGTCCGTCTTAGTCTACAGTGTGTGGAGATCACATTGTACCTGCTTCGGGAAAGAAATCCGTATCTCCTCTCCTCCCATTCCTTTGCCTCCCATTTGCTACCTCTGGTGGTTGCACACAAGATGTCATTTCTGTTATTTCCATTCAAGCCTGCAGCGATTTAGGAGTTGCTCCCCTGTTAAAGTGCAGAGGATGCCTGGAGCTGATAAATCTCTCTCTTCCTCTGCAGAGGATGAAGAATAACCCCACAGCTAAGACACTGACTTGGAGTTCAGGGAAGATCCTTGCTCCTTGGAACATTCTGATCTTGGCCAAGCAATTTCCTTTCCTGTAGGGAAGACCTTTGCAAAGTGGAGCTGTGACACAAGCTCACACCTTTCTGGTTGTCATTCTTCACCCATCCTGACTCTGCTGCCTGCACAGTTGTGCCCAACTCTGGGCACACAGAGCACTTGGAGTATCCAGCTGAATGTCCCACTACAGACCCTCAGTAAGCAGGGACCTCATCCTCTGTTTAAAGAAGGGTGTGTCCTTGAAGCACTGTGGTCCTTGAGTGCTGAACATGAGCCTCCTTTGCAGAGCAGGGGTAGGCAAACCCCTGGAATACGTCAGTTTGTTTCGCAGCAAACTGAGCTTTTGCTATGAACTTGTGTTGGGCAGAAGATTAAAAACCATACAATTTAAAGTTACAAGTTTAAAATTAAAGTTCATGACATGGCAAAACCCAATAATTAATATATTAGAACATGTTTTACAGCTATATCACCAGCATTAGTCCCAGATTAAACGGTACTACAGATGCTAGAGAGAGAAGAGGGTGATCTAGAGAAATTAACTTCATCTCTCAACACTAAAAACTTGGGAAAGCACCAGCAAAAACCACAGTGTAGGTAAAAAAAAATTAGAGGAACTCTGTGTCCAAAGGGAGGTAAGATAATGTCAGAAAGTGTGGGAAGAAAGAACTGAAAATGTCTGAATCCCAGCTCTCCTTTCTGTGGAAGAAACTGTATCCCAAGTAATGAATGCACTTGGTCTTTCAGCAATGAGCAGCGTAGTGGAAGTACAGATTTACAACGGAGGTGGAAAACCGCTAGATGAATTGCAGGACTTTTTATTGCCAATTACAATTTCATGGCAGGGTTATTATTTATTAAATATAGAAGCAGCTAGTTGAATTCTAACTGCTCTTAGGCTTAATTCCACTTATAAAAAAGCTGAAGAAATTATAAAGAGCTAGAGGAAAAATCCTGTGCAGTAGCAGGCGTGCTTCTGACTGCCAGCACATGGACACACGCACATACAGGGAAATAAAAAAAAAGCCCCTGTATCAAAGGGGAACAAGTTACCCCCAATTTCCCAATTTCCGTTTAATAAAGCCTAAGGTAGAGTGAAATAAATGGACTGCACTGCTAACACTAACGGGCACCTAAAGAACAGTTTGAACAGTGTAACTTCCTCAATTATTAAAGCTCAGTTTTTTAAAAACTCCAGAAAAATTACACACTTCACCCACTGCTCTCCCCTCCAAAATCTGTGTGCAGGCAGGGACCAAAACAACTCCAAACCTGTTGGTAGGGAAATGTATCCCAGGTTGTAACTGCTGTGTGGGGAGTCAGAAGATAATGTTGGCTCTAAGAAGTAAGTACGTCCCAGGTAATTTCCCTAAAGGAGGAGGGTGTATGTTTTCAGGCAGCAAGAGGGATGAACTATTAAAATCCCAGCAGCTTTGTGCCAGTACTCCACTTGGAGCTCACTGGTTGGAGAGCAGGGAAAAGGGAGAGGGACCAGAGAGAAGGGGAGAAATACTCACCAAAGAAACTGTCCCAGCTTCATCAGAGAGCTCGTGTGGATCAAGTCTTTATTCCTTTTTTCATGCTGATATATGTCACGGCATATTGCCGCAAGCAGCTTGTTTAATAACATGCATTGGCCAGGGCAGCAACGCAGATCTGGTACACCAGGCAACAACTTTTATTTAGTGTTAGATAAATAACACAGAATAATTACAGTCTGCAAACTAGCTCTTCCTAGACTACAGATATAAATTACTCAGTCTGGTCTGATTCAAAACTTCATTTCCAAAATACCATAGTCTTTAGCTAATACATTTTTTCAGGCATACTTCTTCGGATATTATCTGGAATTCTTTAGTCTATCAAAGGCCACGTTCCCGATCACATTATGAAACATATTTTCATTTAAAAAATGGGGAAATGGACTGTTATGATTTCCACTTCCGGAAAATAAAACCTTTTGGTTATTACAGTTGTGATCCAGTGAGGAAGAAAGAAGAGTAAAACAGGACTGTTCCACATGCTGACTTGGAAGCAGAAAGGGCAGTTCAAAGAAGCAATGCCTTCTGAGGAAAAATACGAAATTCAGCAACTGATGTGAGGTTTTGGATACACTTGATCTAAGTGTTCACATCCCCTAGTGAACACGTAGCAAACTGTAACTAGGCAACTCAGTAACTCAGCCCAATGTTTTTATTCAACTTTTGTGGCTCTTAGACCAGCAGCATTTCGGTAAGACGTGCGCGATGATTTGGGTATCTTATACTAATGATTCTTTGCTCACCATTGTAAATGTAATTACAATACAAATGCTCAGAGAAATGTGAAGCAGTTTGTTGTTCTCAGAATGGGTTTAATTACCTAATTGATCTCATTACACCTAGGCAGCCTTTGCCAGTTAGCCGGGAAAGACTGTTCTATTTGCAGTAAGTTATGGACAGGCGGTGCCAGATCGTCATGAAAATAAACGGGCTCAGCTCTCTTCAGTTCACAGGTTGTGCCCAAGCATGTGAGCTGACAACCTGGCTTGTGGACTCTGCATGGGAGGAGGTTATTTTTTTAATACCTGTTAGTGATTATACACTTATATGTATAGGCAGAGCTGATTTACTGTTTATATGGATGGAGCAACATCTCCATTAGTTAGGAAAGAATTTTCGAGTCCTTCTCCAAACATACCTCTGAAACAGGTCAGACTGTTCTTTCAGTAGAGCTAGGCAGGATAAAATAATAGGTAACATCTAGGAAAAAGGAGTGTGAAACTCTTCCAGTGTATTACAGTGATGTGGGAAGAAAACATACAATTGCAAATATAATACCTATTTTGTAAAAGGCCTTTGAAATGAACTGTAAATCCTGCTGCCCAGAACCAAGTTTTCAGACCTTTTGAAAAAAAGACCAAACCGATTGAAGAGTTTCTTAGATTTTCTCTCTGGAACAGAAAGAAAATTCAAAGAAAAAACCCTTATTGCTGTGCATCCACGTGTGCACCAAATCAGCAAGAGATTAATGAAAGAAAAGGAAAACATCTCTGCTCTTCAAGCTTTCATAGGTTTTTTAGCACAATTTGCTTTAGGAGAAAATAATGTTTTCTGTGGTTATGAACATGCAAAATGATTCTAGACTTTATACGAACTGCTGCTTGGGGATTAGATGAGGATTTAATATCTCTCTCAGAGAAAGGATTAATTAAAGTCTGTCTTCTTTGGGAAGGTGATGAGCAAAACAATTTCATCCGTATATAGAGGTTTTGATATATTTCTCTACAGAAATGAAGCGTGTATGATGATTTCTCATGTCGTATCTTTTTCTTTTAAAAAAAAAGGAATGATTGTAGATTTTTTCATAGGAGTTGCAGAAGGGATTTTTAACATGCTCTCCAAATGTCAGAAAAAATTGAATCATGGGAGTGTCCTTTAGAAAACTTTGAAAACCTATCGTTGGGAGCCAAGCAAATACTGCTTAAACATCATGTTTCTTTTTGTTTTTTCTGTATTTAACAGTGAAATTGGTTAGGAAGTCTGCTGGCTAGTTAATAGACATAACTGCATTTCCCATTTCCATGATCATCACGTGAAAAGTTTTAATGCTTTTTTCATGAAAGGCTTTGATTGTCATCAAAAAGCTGAAGAGGGCACACACACAATTTATTTTTGTTGGTTAAAATTTTCAGGTTTTGAATTTATTGTGTGTTTTATCCCTAACACAAGCAGAGTTTTACCACGAAAAATATGTTTTCAAAAAAACCCAAACCAGGGCTACATCAAAAATATCTTCAGTAGGTTTTTTTTCTTTTGTCCATCTTTACTTGCTAATTCTAGGAATCCACCGCTGGATTCTTTCAGACTCAAGTGTAATTTGGATTGTTTCAACATTAATGCACAGCTGTTATTATTAGATCAGCTTATTTGCTAAATCTAGTAAGAATGATGACACGAGAACAATATGATGGTTTTGGACATGGCTGTGATTACATTTTACCTGTAATGGCGTGTGGGATTAACAATCCCCTGTGTTTAATAAACTCCGGAACTTCATTTGTGCCTGACTCTAACTCATTTATGTGCCCTGCACCTTTATGGTCTCTTCACCAAACTGAAGACAACAGAAGATCCTGATACTTGGACTGTAAAATTTGCCCCCCAAAATAATGAATTTTTTACCCAAATGCAAGTACCTTTAGTGTCTGCTTTAAAGCACATCTCACAGGTGAATTGGTATCTCCCTTGTTTGACAGCTCAAGTTGTTGCGCTGCTTTTGTAAGCAAACAACCCGGAAGGATCATCCAAAGTCGGTTATTCTAGATAGCTGGAGCTCATTTTCTGATGCTCAGATTTGGTCCATGCATTGATATTCAACTGCAACGACAGCGTTATTTACCATCAGTCAAAGCCCTGAGCAATTACGAGAAGAATATTCACCTCTCATTTTCACAGTAGGATTTGTCTTAGCAAAGTACTGTTTACACATTCTCTCTAGCTGAATTATATCCTCATTTGCAGGTTAACTGGAAGGCTTCTATATGAATTGCCGGGGCTGCTCTGAATACACATCGTTTCAGTTAACTGAAGGCACGTGCAAAGGATGCTTATCCTGAAACATTCACAGTTTAAGGGAGCACAAAAAGCAGGGATAGATGCAGATAGGCTGCTGACTGGAGGAGTTTGCTAATTTGCACTGATATCTAACATGTGTTGGCTGATTTTGTGGCATTCACAGAAGAAAAAAGCAAGAATTGATTTATCTGTTTACCCATTGTGCAGAGTTTCAGCTGCCCTCACCACTGCTGTTTAAATGACTGAATGAAGGAAAGAATGAAAGAAAATCAGTCTTTTTAGTAATAATAGGGAAATAATGTGGAAAAATCTTCTTTCCTTAATCTGCATTTTCCATTCCAAAGATCTTAATACATGGTTTTCTAAGATGCATTACCTGTTATCAGTCATCTTGCTGTCAACCATCTGTCACCATGGCTAGCAGCAGGCACTACAAATAGCATCTGAACTTTAGTGAAATCTGTTCAGGTAAAATGCCTTTCATCAACTTCTGTTTAATTTACACGAAGATGTGAATCTGAGAATCTATGCTAAGTCAGAGAAGAGTATGAAATTATATTTGCAGACCTTAGAAGCTGTTTTTTTAGAGAGCTGGGATGAAAATCTGGCCCTGCCTCAGGGTCTGGAAGTCTGGAAATGGCTTTCACCACCTTGTGTCAGGAATGACACAAATTAGAGCATCTCACAGGAAAGCTGCCTGGCCCCCTCCATTCCCTCTCTCCACAAAACAGCAATCGAAAAGAGTTGCTGGGAGGGGGGGCTGGGGGGGGAAATAGAAAATAAAAAAGAAAGAAAGAAAAGAATTAAAAATCATCCATTATTTGTTTCACGATAAAACCACCAGCAGACATGTCTGAATTCGCTCCAGCACTGATACAAAAGTCCAAAAGAATTAGATTCTTTACTGAACAAATAGTATTTAAAAACACCTAAAAATATCTGTTTTGAAACATAAAGGAAAAAACAAAAAAAATTCCAGTTCTTAACTTCTTTGTCAGAATTATTTGACCCCAAAAAAATTCATTTTACTCAAACTGAACAAGCATTATTCTGAAAGATATTTTACAGTAATAATTTTTTGTTATGCTTGTAAATATTATTCTTTTCAATTCCTTTTGTAATGCCTTCCCTTTTATGAGGAGTTTAATGCCAACAATCTTTGAATTCTACCCACTATTTTAATGAACTGTCAAATTTTATACATATTTTTATTCTATACATATATATAATATATAAAAATAAAAAATGTATCTATGTATAAAAATGAGTAGATATTTAAGTGGTTCAGGCCAAATTTCAGAGCTTCCTGCATATTCATTTAACACCCAAGAAATGGACACAGGAAAGCAGAGTTGGCTTGAAAAAAAACCCGCCTGTGTAATTGATGCATCTCCCATACCAGAAGGGTAAACACTGATGATTGGCAAACTGAGAGTAATATCTAAAGAAGCAATCAAGAACAGAGGCTCTAATGAACTTGGATTTTCATGCCTCACATCTAGTTAATTTCCTCAGTTTCAAAATGCAAGATGCCTAAGGCAAAGGCTTGTCAACTTCTGCTACTCTTTTTTATGAGCTCCCCTGTCCCTTGCTCAGGTGACAGCTCAAGATCTCTGTCCTGCAGCACAACATAGGTAAGAACAAAAAGGCAAGCAATATTTGTACTGAAGAGCAGCCTGAGGAATTACCAGATATTTAGCATACCAGTGACCAGCATCCCTTGGGCAGAGTGGAGCACAGTATTGGATGAACTGGTCTACCGATTTAAGCACTGCTCAACTCCAAGGAGTATTTGCCTGAACTTTATAAGGCAATCTTAGCCCATAATTTTATTATAGATCTTTTCCAAGGAGTTCAAGAAAGGATCGATGGCCTGCAATTTTACAATCACTGGCATAGTCCTATAAGACAAATATAGATTAACTGTCCTGGATTAAATATTTAATGCAATAAAATACTTTCTTAAAGGTATGGAAGTGTGACTGGGTCATGCATTTTAATTATGCTTGAAAAAGTCATGTCAGCATCTAATTTGTTCTCTTCAAATCTAACATGCTCCAAAGATAAATCTCTTCTGTTTGAAGAAGGTTAAAATAGTCAGGGGAGCAGATCAAATAATTAGGAATAGGTGAATTTAAAATCACTGTTCCTGGCTGTCAAATTGATTAGAGTTCAAAGACTGAACAGTAAATTATACATACATATAATACATATGTACAATTTCTCATTCCATTTTTGTAATTAGAACAAAAAATATATATATATATTCTATTAATTCATCCTAGACTCAGTCTTGTGCCACTAATTACATTAAACAAGATACAGTGAAAGCTTTGAGTACCTGTTCAAAATTAACATGAGACTGTATCACATTATGATGTACCCATAGCTTAGTCTAGCTGAGACTGGGTACACATATCACCTTTTATACCTCTTCTCCAATGCCACTTTTTGGGACTATGCTAATAAATGATGAGAAGAGGTGTGAGGTCACTAATCCAGTGAAATAAAAATGGAAAATTTCAGCTTTGTTGTTTCAGGTCAGGCAATGTGGGTTTTAGTTTAATTATGTGCAGATGAAGCTATAATGTTTCAAGACTTCCAAAATTCACAAAATGAAGCATTCCATTGTATCGGGTCTGGCTGAGGTGGAGTTTAGGTCAGGATCTTGGGAGGGAACACAGCTAAGACAGCTGACCCAAACTGACCAAAGGGATACTCCGTACCATATGGCGGCTGTCCAGCAATAAAAGCTGTGAGAAAAGAGGGGGCAGGGGTGTGGTGGGAGGGTGGGGGGAGTGGGCATTCATTACTACGATGCTAGTGTCTTCCAGAACAACTGCTACACATACAGAAGCCCTGCTTCCCAAGAAATGGCCAGACATCGCCTGCTGATGGGAAGCAGATAATAAATCTTTTGGTTTTCCTTTGCTTACACATGAAGCCTTTTATTTTTCCTTTATTGAACTGCCTTCATCTTGACCCATGAAGGTTTTTCCATCTCATTTTTTTCTCCTTCTCTGTACAGCCAAGAAGTGATAGAGTAGCTTGGTGGACAGCTGGCATCCAGCTAAGGTCAACCCATCCGATACACACACAGAAAGTGCTGAAGTTGTAATGTCCTTGACCATTTATTTTAGCTGAAACTCTTTGCTAAGTTGAATGCTACTTGTGAAGGAAAAAAGTCGTAAGATTTTACCACACTGTCTTCTTACTGGTTTTGCTGGTTTTGACTGGGATAGAGTTAATTTTCTTCATTGTACCTAGTGTGGGGCTGTGTTTTGGATTTGTGCTGAAAACAGAATTGATAACTCAGGGATGTTTTCATTACTGCTAAGCAGTGCTTACAGAGCCAAGGCCTTTTCTGCTTCTCACCCCACCCCACCAGTGAGTAGGCTGGGGGGTGCACAAGGAGTTGGATGGGGACACAGCTGGGACAGCTGGCCTCAACTGACCAAAGGGTATCCTGTACCATACGATGTCATGGTCAGCCTATTAACCTGGGGAAGAAAAAGGAATGGGGGGACATTTGGAGTGATGAAGTTTGTCTTGCCAAGTAACCGTTATGTGAATGAGCCTTGTGTTCGTGGGAATGGCTGAACACAGCACCTGCCTGTCCATGGGCAGTAGGGTATGAATTCCTTCCTTTGCTTTGCTTGCATGTGTAGCTCATTTTACCTATTAAATTGTCTTTATCTCAACCCACAAGTTTTCTCATTTTTCTGGCATTGTCTAGGGGCCCCACTCTTCAACTCAGGGCAGAAGCAGACTATTTCTCCTCTTCCTCTCTGTTCTCAGTATCAGCCAAGGTGGTAGGTAGGAAAAGCTGGGTAGCACCTTCCTCACCTGGGCAGGGCTCCTGTGCTCACAGTGTACAAGGGGCTTGCCTACAGTCCTGGGTGTCCCCGAAAATGTTCAAGTTTTCCAAGTTAGGGAACACAGTCATGTAGGATTAGGGACACAGTTTGAGTGGCAGACGGGTTAAGGCTTTGAACCCCTTTGGCATAAACACAGTGCTTGTTTTTTAAAATGCTTTTATACAGCATAGACCATTAAAGCACATTGGAATGTCCCTCCTGAATGCTATAAAATGGATAAATAATGTGCCAAGCTATTTGTGGTTTCTGCACCTTTACTGCTGCCTTTCAAAAGGAAGAGTTAACCTGACAAGTTAACACCAACAATTAAAATGGAAGTGGTGAGCAACAGTTAATTTCACAGCATGGAGTGCTCTGAAGGCCACCAAGAGTAATACTTGCTATAGCAGTCCACTGATGAAGTGACTGCACTGTCTGATTGGCCATGTCCTGAGGTATTTACCTCCATAATATCACCTCACCAATGAATGCTTTTGTATTTGATTGCTATCGACAGGGTTTCTGTTGCAGCAGGGCAGACTTTCTGTAGGTCAGAGCAAAACAAATCCTCTCGTGGAGGTGAATTGCCAAGCTGGCCCTGGTGTATCCCTTGTATCTGTGCAGGATGAGAAGGCAGCATGGAATGACTTTAAAATGAAGCATCTCACCCCTTGACACCTAGATTTCTTCTGGAGAGCAAAGCGAACAGTGGAAGTTCAGTTTGATTCCCCAGCCTGAAGAGATAAGACTAAATTTAATTTTCACACAATTATTATCCCAAAACTATATTAAAAAAAAAGCAGCAGCCCAGTTGTTCTGTGGCATGGCTTTTTCTTAAGGTACATCAATGCTACCAAAACAGTGACTTTCCTAGGAGCACACTGCCACAAGCAGATGCAAGAAACCCTGAAAAGGGCAGCTTGCAAGTGGCTGATCAGATTGTAGTGTTTTGCAGTATTGTGACATTTTTTTCCCCCAAAAAGCTTCACAAAGACAACTTTTACACCATGCATTCTCTGCAAATAAAGCACACGGTACAGGACCTGGGCTTTAATGGCAGGAATCAGCTGCTGCCTATTTGTAAGACATCATGCTTGTTTCCAGACTCGGGTGGAAGTTTGAGGACAAAGCCAGCATCTAAAACACAGCTCAGCTTTTATGGCTCACCTTGCAAAGTTGATAGGGGCTTGACAGAGCATCAGTGGCAGTGGGCTGCATCTTGAACTAGAGCTAGTACTCTGTGACTCTTAGCACAGGAACCCATGAAAAAGAGAAATGAAAAGAGAAATGCTGCAACAGCACACATCTCGCCAGACTTGAGCATCCCCAGCAGGAACTACATGTGCTGCCTGTTGGAACCAGCAAAAATTCCCTACTGATGCAGGAGGCAGCAGGATGGGTTTCTCAGTGATTACAGGTGACTACCACACCAGTCCTGCTCACATGGTTCCAGCAAGAACCTGGAGGAAGGACACAACTGAACAAATTACATAAAGTTCACCAGAGTATTAGTGAAACTATTGCACAGTTCTCCCATATAACTGATTTTTTCTCTGTCTCATATCCATGAGTGTATCTGTACCATCAAGTATTCCCAGCTGCTACACAGACACATTTCATTCTCACCTTGAAATGGAGCAAGTTAAAACACAGGATCTCTATCTCATGGAAACTTTCTTCCCTTCACTCCCACAATCCCTATTCTTCCACTTTGCCCTTCCAAACTTTGATATCAATTGACAAGCCAAATGTCTGAAAGGGCTCTTCTCTGTGCAGCTGCCTGTCAAGAGCCAAAAATCTAATGAGTTTCTTGTTTCCTAAATGGAGAGGCTCTGCAGGCTCTGGTGTGGTTCTGCAGGAACTGCCTGGGATTCAGAAAAAGCATGCTGAGCCTCATGTGTGTGAGATCCAGTACTTCAAGTAAATCACTGTCTTTTATCAAAAGAGAATCCCATCTCCTACTTTACCAGAAGCTGTTTTTTCAAGTTCTGCCTTTCAGTCAGTAATGATTTTTTTTACTTGACCACAACATGCCAATGCTGTACAAGGCAGTGTCTCCTAAATCAGGGGTTTACTGGCAGCATCTGCTCATCTATAGATCCTACTCAGTACAGTAACGAAACAACTTTGTCAGTGTAATTATGAATTCACAACAGGACTTAAGCTTTCCACCTCTATTCTTCACCACCCTATAGGACACCCAGGCAGGTAGGCTCCACACATAGTGTGCCAGAAGATTTAGGTGCTTAGAGCAAAGATACTAAAAGTTGAAAAGCAGAATGAGGGAACATTTGAGCTAAGAGGAAACATGGTGTTGCTTAAAACGCAGATCCACTTAGAAATTCGGTATTCTGAGCCGCAAGAAACTTTCAGATAGCAAGATGAGTTCTCTGTGCAGAGGAGCTATGCAATAGATAGAAGATAAGCCCATCATCTCTTCAGTAAAAAGTCCAAACTCTAAAAGTCTGAAGCTTTCGCACCTATAAAGCCACTGCCCTCTTCAGTGCTTTCAAATAGCTATTGCAGCCATTCTTATTCAATAATCTTCTTTCCTTAGCAAAAGAGGAAAGAAATAATGCCAGTGAGTAGAAGTTCTATGATTTATAATGTGAGCATTATTAAGTACCTTATTTAAGCATTAATCTTTGACCTTCACAAACGTAGTGACAACATACAATGATATTTGCTGGAGGCAACTGTTCTTTCATTCTCAGACAACAGCATTATTTATAGCAGCAGTGCACATCTGAACAACAAAGGAGCATGAAAGGTAGCGATGAAAGATGCATTGTAACAAGCAATAAATCAGAGAGCACTGAGTTGTTGAATGCTAAAGAAAAGGAAGCCACATGAAAATAACATTGTGAGTTAGGAAAAAAGCCCTTTAAAATGTGCTTAATGCTAAGCTCATATTTGTTTCTTAAAGAAGTAGTGAAATTTAAGCTTTTATTCAGAATTAAGCACGTTCTTAACTGCTCCACTGAGTCACGATCTAAAGAAGGATGATATTTATGATGATTTCCACCCAAGTCTACAGGATAAACAATATTCTCAGGGAAATTCATAAAGCCATCAAACACATAGGCGCACCTCAGTCGATAACAACAAATATCACTGACAGAATAAACTTTATTAGCATTCATTTCAGATTGAATTAGTGGCATTCCTGTAAGCGATCATTTTTCACCTTCCACTAAAGTGCTTTCACTCATGAAAAAACTGCTTCAGGAGGCTTAAATACATCTAGGAGCTGTTACAGGCAAACCTTTCTCCTTTACACATCATTTTCCTGCAGCACAGGGCAGCAATTCAAGAAGCTCAAGAATGGAACACTGAATTAATGCTTTTGGTCTCTATCTTTGCAGGCTGCCTATGATTTTCAGATATGTGGGAGTCTTTTATATGTGTATGTATGTGCATTCACATACATATGTATGATCTTAAGTAACAATTTTTTCCTAAAGAGATCTCCATGTTCAGTGCTTTCATTAAGATGAGCTGTTCATCAAGCCATTAGGAATTGATCCTTTGAATGTTTACTACAATTATATGATTCAAAATAATAACTTTTTCACTGGCTTAAAATAAAAACCTGTTACAGGAGAAATGATCAAAAGCTTAGGGTATGTGGCCTATGCAAAGACATGAAAAAACTGTTTAATCAGGAGAGGAGATGAGTGAAGAAAGACATGGAACCGGTCTTCAAATCCACCAATGTGGAATGGAACAAGACGTGATGGACATAAATTGCAGCAAGGATTTTAAGGTGGATGTTAGAACAAAAAATACTTCTCTAATTATAAGACAAGGGAAATCTCTGAGACAGATTGCCTGGGGATGTAATTGAAGCCCATCCCAGGGGCTTTTCTTGTTTAGTTAATGAAACATCCATCAAAAAGAGTTTAGGAATAAATTTATCTTGCCACAAGGGTAGGAGACAGATGTCTTGAAATGCCGTTCATCGTATTTTTTTTTCCAAAATCTATGGTAAAAGCTATGGTGAAAATATTAGAGAAAAGTGGAACAGAGAAGAAATCATTCTATTTTCTCTATGCCAGTCTGAAGACTCAGATACCGCACTCTTCTTGTACGGTTGTGGCTCCCCACAGTACCTGTATGATGCCCACATTTTTATCACCTCAGCGGTAGGAATCAGCTGCCTAGATGCCCTAAAGGCTACAAAACACCCCTTGGGCCTGACATGGATCCCCCACTGATAACTTAACAGCCATCTACAGCCACCAGGTAATTTCCATTTATTAAGATAAATGCAAATGCACCTGCTGTCCCTTAGTGGAATTTTGCTCTTTGCTCAAAAAGGACCATGGATTTTATTCCCATTTGCAAGTACACACAAGCTTTGGCTTAGCAAAACTAGCTCCTGCTATCAGTCTTTGGTGATGTAAGGTAATATATCTGGCTGCGGGAAGCAATCTTTGATACAAACAGAGAGCATCCTCATACATTAAATTAGCTTCAGCCGGAGTCTGTAATAATGTGACGGTGTCTTTGCAATGAAAGCCATTTGACTCATATTCTCTTTAAATACTGAGAATCCGAGCAGCTGCAGAGGTCAGCATCAAAGTGTGAGTCATAAAAATGAATTTCAAGCTCAGTTATGTAATGAATCTGAGCATAGAGCCTCCTTTGCACAGAAATAAAGCAGAACTTTCTGAAACAAATGAGAAATGGCCAGAAGGAGAAAACTGTTTTCCAGTCTTTCATGTAAGTCACTGGTCTTTCTCAGTTTGAAGACCCCATAAAAGTTTTCCAGTGAAGCTGTATATTCTCTTCAGCGAATTTAAGCCTCTGCTGATAGCTTTGCTTTGCTTAGCACTCCCACTGATCCCTCAGAAGTTGCAAACATGGGCATATGTGAATTCCTCGAATCCAGTGAAGTTTAAAAGGGCATAAAAATTATGCTCTTCACAAGCCTGCCTGAAAACGTTTGTACTTACCTAGCTGTTCTGGCTGCAGTTAAGGAAAGTGCATCCTGCTTTGTGTAAATAATCTAAAATGTGTAAAAAATCCAAAATAAACCTTTTCCCCTCAAAGACATGACACCAAGGGATCTAAGAACACAAGCATTTCAGAGCAGAGATAGGCTTGAACTAAGGTTTCTGTTGATGGCATTTCCAATGCCTTCATACTAAATTAATTTCAGGTTTTTAGGCTTCCATTCCAATAGCAACTGAAGTTGATGATACAACCAACTAGTTTAGCATATTTTCAGTTTTCTGTGAACAAATAGCTGAAGACCAATAAACACTTTCCAGCTTTGTACCTCTGTTCTGTGCTCCATACTTCTCAAGTTAACTCATTCGAGCTGCAATTGCAACTAGCCCAATTGTAAAATTATTTCAGCAACGTTTGCTTAATTCAGTGTGGGAATCTGTAGGACTTTGGCCACCAATGTCTGGAACCTTGTCTGAAACTCTGGAAGGAATCCAATGCAGCATTCAGAAGGGGTTTTTCAATGAACAGAAAAGTCCCCAGCTCAAGTGTCAGGCATTATGTCTCTCCCAGTTGGTGCTTTGATCAGTCCGTTACACCGATGCTACAGAAGTGATGTAAAACACAGCCAGGACCGCATGGCATCTATTTTTACATGCCTTGAACAGCTGCACAAAGCAACACACTGCAAAGACAAGACAATGAGATTTGCTGTATCCTCATCTGGAACTTTTAACCACCCATTTATTATTTATGTCAAGCTGTAAAAATGATCTGTGTTTGGCAGTCCTAACCAGACAGAAATTATATAGGTGAAGTGACACTGTGCTCAGCAGTTGACCTTCCTGCAAGTAGGTCATACCTGATGCATCCTGATTTTAATTTAATAAATGGTGTTCTATTTTCCAGTAGGAAAAAAGTTATAATAATTCTCTCCAGCTATATCTCAGGATACATTTTATATGTGTTGTTATTGTATTTAAATGTCACAACCTGTGTACCTTCTTTTCACCCAGAAGCAGAGCAGAAATATCAGACATCATTATAGAAGCATTTCATTTCTAGATGGAATGTTGTTGATAGCAAAATATGATGGGCTACTAATCCTGATTTATTGAATTTTTCTGCCTTGCACTGAATGGGACATGCATTCCTAAGCCCTCTTCTGTCTTTAGGGATTCACTTCAAATTTACTCAGTTTAGAGCTTTTCCATTCCCATATTGGCTTGGAATCTAAATGGAACAAACCTCCAGGTTCATATCCAAACCATAAATCTACTCTTAAATCCTCAGTCTTTCAATCTGTGTTTTATGCTACAGCAAATCACCTTCACAACCACTTTCTTTCCTCCTTTTCAAAGCTGTTTTAATCCATGGCACCATCTAGGTCTTTTCTATTTAAGCAAACTGCATTATCCTTCTTCAAGGCCTTTTCATGGGTGAGGTTTGGGCAATATTTTTGCTCTTCCTTTTGACATCTCAAGGAAGATCTAAAAACAAGAACAACAACAATTAAAGGGCCTGCTGAAATCTATGGAAAACTCCCACCAAATTCAGTAGGGTGAGAATTTCATTCCCCAAGAAAACATCAGTTTTTCTAGTATTGGTTCATGTCCATGAATCATCCCAGCTTTTAGATGTACATACTCTTCTCTGTGTACATATTATTTTACTTTACAACAGTAACAGCCAATGGTCAGAGAAATGTTGATTTCCCATGCCAAAACCCAAACAAAATCAACCTTTAAAATACTTGGTACCACTATTTATTACTAGTTAATGTATTGCTTACAGCAAGAACTATACAGGTCACACCTTCCCTCCTCTACCTCCAACTGGTGCTGTTACTGCAACAGAATAATGTAACACCTTCTCTGATGATACATGGAATCCCTGATTTCCTTACTGACTGACCTGCTACCTCACTTTTTTTTTTTTAGTAAGGTAATCTGGAGTTCCTTAAACACTTTTATATGTCTACTGCTACTCTGGCTTCCATTATCCTTAGCGTAAGCACATCCCACAGTGAAACATCTTGGCACAGACATCAGAAAGTCCTACCTTCTGACTTCTAATCCTTGCCCTTCCTCTTTCTGACTGGGAAAAAGAGAACTTCAATAGCATTTCAGTTTCCCCAGAACTCACATCCATTTTAAAAGCTCTTCTTCTAAGACTTTTCATTTGCCATGAAACCCAGTAACAATGCTGTTACATCACCAGTACATTGTGTAATACAATAGAAAAAAAAAAAAAAAGATTTTGGCTATTTTTATAGTGTTTCTTAAATTGTTTTTACTTTGCCATAGATTTTTGCACATTCCTGGCAATTTTTCTCTGCCTATCTTAGTACCCAGTGTGTAACTTCTCATACTTACCTTTCCCAAAGAACAAGACGTACTGCTATTCAGCTTCCATTTCCCCATTTTGTCCTCCTCTCCTTTCTGAAAAGCCAGAGAGAGAGTAAGAAAAAGCACAATGAAAACAGTGTTGATGGAAAAAAGGCACTGTATTTTTTTAAAAAATACATTTCTGCCATTAATTTAAAAACTGCCTAGTCATAATTTTAAAATTTAATCTAAATCTAACATCATAAAGCACCATCTTTTCAGTTGAATTCCTGACCAGTTCCGTTTAATGAGTTTCTTCAGAAGCTTTAGAACTGGAAAGCTATTTTTCAGGCAAACCTATATAGCAATACTCTTCTACAGCAAAGAAATAAAAAATACCCACATGGATTCTGTCTAATCACATATTTTCAGTAATTTTTCAAACAAAGGCTTGTTCCACCAGTGTTGTTGGGCTAAGAACATAGTGAAGAAGTACATTTCACTTTCAGGTTTTTACTGCTGCATTAGTTGTGGGGGCATTTTATTTTCCCATTCTTTTATCTTTCTCACAGTACTCCTGACTCACCTAGAGGAAAAAAAGCCAGATTTTTTTAAAACTAGTGTTTCACAACACTTATCCTGTTCCTGTTGTTTTATTTGCTGAGCACATTCATAAAGTCATGCACACAGATGTTAATTGCAAGCATATATTCTTTTTTTGAAAAAGGAAATAAATGACAAATTTTTAAGTTAAACCCAAGCAGAACTCAGGAAATTCTCAGAATTCAGTCCCTCAGGTTGAATCATCAGATTTCTGGATTATTGAGTGCTTTGCTCAGTCCTGCTTCTAAAGAAAGCCAACACTTTTTAATGAATGAGCAATAGGAATGGCATTCAGAAAGCTTTCACTACGTAGCTTTGGCATCCTATCTTTGGCAAAGTGTAGCTGTAAAGCTTTAGACCTTAGCTACATAGAAGTCAATTTTCTCATTAAATGTTTAAGGTATATGCAGAACATTCAAGTTGTATTGCATTGTCATGCAAATTTAGCTTAGTTGATTCTAACTGAAGTGATTTTTTATTAAACTGTCACAGTTTTCCCATTTTGTAAACAAAACACAACATAAAAGTTCTGCCATTATTCTCTCCTTTTTCATTCCCTCCACATTCAGTAGGTAGGTAGTTTCTATTTTCATGCAGTGGCACGAGAGAGGGGAACGCTAATGCTCTGCACTGCTTACAGAGTTTTCCTCCTCTTTTAGCTCACAACTCCACTAAACAGCTTTTAAAAGTTTTCAAATGAGGACTGCTTGAGAGGCAAAGTACACCTCTCTTGCTCTCATGGAAGCTTTTTGTGTATTCACTCTGTCTGTCCACTCATTTTAAATTTCTGACATGTATGCCATCAGCTACTGAAACTGTCACCACTTAAAGTTCCTGAATTTATCTCTTATCTTGTTCAAGGGGCCATGTTTTTATACAGCTCTAAATGCCACACTGAACCAATCTGGAGTGACAGATGTAGCTCATTCATCCTTTCAAGCAGCACATTCCCATCAATGTCAGAGATAGAAAGGTGCATCATTCCAACAGCTTTCCAAGGGCTGTTGCTCAGAGAGTATTCTGGCAGGGTTTGTAGCCCATGGGAGACCCACCATGCAGGATCAGCCTATTGCTGAAGGACCTACTTCCATGGGAAGGACCTACATTGGAGTAGTTCATGAAGGACCGTGTCCTGTGGGTTGGACCCCATGCTGGGTCAGGGGAAATGTGTGATAAGGAAGGAGCACCAGAAATGAAGGGTTATCAGCTGACTACAACCACCATTCCCCATCCCCATGTGCCTCCCACTTGATGGGGGAGATGGAAGAGTCAGGAGTGAAAACGACCCTGGGAAAAATGGGATAGAGATTGGGAGTGGGGGGGTCGGGGGAGGTAGTTGTGGTTTATTTCTCACTACACTCCTCTGTTACTAACTGGCAATGAATTAAATTAATATTGCATGAGCCGAGTTGTTTTTACCCATGGTGGTGACTGGTAAGTGACCTCCTTGTCCTTACCTTGACCCATTAGCTTTTTCACCACATTTTTTTCCTCCTGTTCTGCTGAGGGTGGGGAATAAGCAAGCAACTTCGTGGACAACTGGCAGCGAGCTGTAGTCAACCCACCACATGTAAAGATAGGAGTGGAGAGGTGGTAAAGGCATCCTGCTTTACCTGGAGAATCATCCAGGTGGGGCTCCTTTTCTCCTTTTTTGCTCTGAGCAGTCCCTGGTAAAGATGCAAATGTGTTGACAGGTCTTAGCACGCTTAGTTTGCTTGCTGTTCATTTCTTTAGACAGCAGACAAAAAAAGATGTAATCTAAGCAAATTAGTCTGAAATAAAAGTGGGCAAATTCATTGAACAAACCTTTTGAAGAAACTGGTAAAGTTCAGCTATTCCTGGTCAGCATTCTTTATTTCTCTCTTTTTTGACTTATATATATTTTAACATATATATTTATATATATAAATGTCCCTTAGCATCAAGAGAAACATTTGGCTCTGCACCTGCAATGGAAAGGACAAATTCCTGGAAGGCAGCAAAAGCACATCAAACCCCAGCTCCGTTCTGACAGCGTTTCTGTAACACATTGCTTTGTGCCCTGCAGAGAGGCATAATAAAACCAGGTGTGCTAAGCATTTCATGGCCTTCAAAGAGAAGTAAGGGTCCTCCCTGTGTTATGACAAGTATTTTTGTAAAAGAAATATAGTTAAAATAACCTTTAATTTTGTGAGAGGCAGCTGCACTTAAATTTTATAAGGAATTTGGTAGAGGCCAGAGATACAACCTCTGCCTCACACATTGGTCTGAATGATTGAAGGGATGCAGGCTGGACCAGCCAGGAGGTATGCTGCACTCTTAGTTAATGTGTGTTACTGTTGCCAAGTAACATAAATTCAGTGCAATAGTCAGATGCTGCCATAAGTCAACAGCTCCCCTCCAGCTAGTCATCAATCTTGAAATAAGTTGCTGAGATGCAAACACAACCTTTTCATTATTTCTCTACAACAGAATATTGCTTTTTTCCTCCTATTTTCTCCCCTCTGTTTCTTTCTGCTCCCACCCTCCTATTGGCGAAAGAGTGCGACAGAAATGTTTGCTGGTCTGTCACCATTTCTTTAACACTAAACCAATAGCTACTACTCTCAGTCCAATGTTTTGGCAGTTGTTCCCTAATCAGCTGGAAGAACCTTTCGAGAGTTTCCTTCTCCTGTCACAGTCTACCCAACGAGTTGTGCTTGATCCAGGGGCTGTGTAAATTTTGAGTCACTTGTTTCAGGTGCTCAAAGAGAAAACAGTGTACAGTGAAACTGGAGGGAAGAGGACAGATGTCCTCTTGGACTGCAGAGCCCTGCAGCTTTCCAATCTAAGAGTCTTTAAAAAAAAGAAAATGGAAAACCAAAACCTTTTCACATGCAGGTGTTTTGGATATGGTCAAGAATTTACACATATGGAATCTCAAAATACACAAAGTCCTTTAGCTTCAATGAAAATGCAGAGACGCATTTACACACCCAGATAGGGCAAGGCCTTTGTGAAAGTTATGCAAGGTTTTTTAAGTGCTCTGAGAGCTTTGCATGGTGCCACAAAACATCTTACCTTTGCTGAAGTCAACAACACATGATTTCCACCGGAGAGCAATAGATGTCAGGTTGTTTTGAGTCAGGATATCCAGAGGTTGGGCTTACAGAATATGGCGTAGCCTTTTGAAGGGAGAAAAGAGTTTAATTATTATTTATTTAGGTTCGATTGAGGCTTTAGATCATTCATATTTAATGGGTTCAGATTCAGTCTCCATTCAACCCCCCAACCAAGAGAGATAGAACGTAAAATTGAAATATTAGAGATCTTTAGACAGTTTTAAAATTTCACGTTACACACTACTTTCACAACTAAAAATATATTTGAGAAATTAAGTAGCCTGAAACAACTTTTTTTTTTTTCCCCATTTCTTAGTTTGTTAAGACCTCAGAAAGCCTGACAACATCAGATGCCAGCATCGTGTACTCATTGCTGGACTAGACAGAACAATTTTGCTGGTTGATGCAGCCGAGTCACATCATTTCAGTGATGGCACTAGAGATTTAGTGTGTTTCCTTGTTAACTGAGACATTGTCCATGTGTAATGCATTGGTCTGATTCTTCTTCAGAGCATTCCTCTATCCAGATCTCCACAGAGTTCATGAAATCTTCAAACTGGAAGAAAGAAATTCCAGTTCTTCATGTGCATGTCCAAGGTAGGGTATGTTTAACGCAGATTCTGTGATGTCATTATCTTTGTTCACTAACTAAAGGGTGTCTCTCTTCATTTTTGTGTCTTAGACAAAAATGTATGCTACCATTGTCCATATTTGAGAGTAGGACTACTATCTATGATGGCTATACACATCTGATGAAATGCATATGTTCATACAGTGCTTGTTCTTCATCTTTTTTGAATGACATTTATAAAGCTTCAGAAGAAGAAACAACCCAATGGTTACAGATGACCTTTTAGTAAAATACCACAAGGTTCCCCACAGCGCTGTTCATATTGCAGTCTTTGCTGTTGTCTTAGCAGGCTTCGACACTACCATAATTCCTTCAGTAGTATCCCATACTTATTTCTGTTTCAGGATAAATACCTCAGGGAAATCCACAGGCTCAGAGTGTTGCTTAAACATATTTTAATTTGAATGTCATTTGGTAGGACAAACCAAGAGGGCTTTTAGCCTGCTTTTCTAAAAAAAAAAAATAAATCCCAAACCTTCATAATCACTCTGCCTATCTTTCCAATTCCCCTTATATTTTGAGTCCACTGGTAACCTGCAGTTACATGTGGCAGAGAGCTGGACGTATCCAATTCATTGAGATCCTACAACTTCATGCACATAAGCTGTAGAAAACATCCTTTTTTCCTCCCGGAATAATTTTCCTTATTCCCAAGCAACAAAAGGCCACCCAATATATACACACTGGTATGTACACACAGAAGCCACAGAAATGGATAGTACAGTCACCAAGATGCATAAACAATCTATCATGTCTGGTTGTTTCTGCCCAGACAAAGGGACACCAAGACAGAAGGGAATATAGGAGGCCACCATAGTGAATACAGTATGGTATTTCACAATTTATTTCTTTTTTTAAGGAGACATACATATCATGCCTTAAGAATTATAAGAAAGATTGCGGTAATTTTAAGTTTGAAAAATGAAGGAAAAATACCTCCCTCTTAAATGTATCATTCGCAATGCCCAGAGAACATTCTGTCCTGCAACAACACATTTACAGCATCTTATTCCTTCTGGTCTTGAGGCAAAATGCTCAATCAGTAAAATTTGTCTTAATTTTCGTTCATGGTAATGACTGTTGTTACTATTCTTACATATCTCAACTGTTAGTAATTTTCAGCATTTCAAGTCCTAACAGCATAGGGCCAATTATTTTGCAGGATACTGATTTGTGAACACTTAGAGTGACCAAATTTGGGAAAGGACACAGGAGATCATTTGCTGGATTCTTTGTAGTAGACACCGTGAAATACAAAGTGGCCATGAAAAATACAAACCTTGTGTTGTAGCAGCCTTATTGGATATGGATTTAACCAAGAAAGAGCTATTGAAGGAAGAAGTTACTTAGGATTTGAAAGAATGGCAAGTGTAGCAGATTTCTTAGGTTGATGTATTTGAGTGAGTCTTCAGGCTGGCAGATTGCTGCTCTGCTTCCCTCACTTAGCCACTAAATTTGTTTCTTCACTTTAGCACTGTCATATCTCAAAGACCATTCCTAGGGAATGTTTTTTTCCATTCTCTCCCTGACTGCAGCTCAACTGTTGCTGTAATATACACTGTAAGTATCATTTTATGAATTAACTAGAGGCAGGAGAGATGTCTCCTTACATTTTCGCAGAACCAAATGCAGTTTTTGAAAGAGAACAGTAAGGGGTCTAGATGCTACACAGTGCTCTTGATCTGGGCACGGTCCTTCCACTTCAAAAACCAGTGCTGTACACAAGATTCCTCCTAACCTTTCATGACCAGGGAAGTAGATTGAGTGGAAAATGTAACCCATGCGAGTGGCAGAGGGTGGCCATGTGCTTTTCTACATCACCCCTGTTCCATTTGTCACTGTTAGCATGGCTGTATAAAGCACTTGCTGCTAGCTGCTATTAAAAAAAAAAAATCCCAAACAAAGAAAACCAAAATCAAAACCACTTTCAAGAATAAAATAGTTTTGAGTAGTTTTTTCCAATATATCTGAGAGATTTTTCCTTAGACAAACAATACAATTTCTTTCTGGTTTCGATTTGGTAGATGTGCTGTGGTTCAAACAAAAACATTAATTCCCACTGATTTTCCATTTTAACCCCTTGCCAGACAGTAAGCTCAGGAACTTTTGATGAGGGCTTCTAGTGCCATGACTCACTGAGCCCTGGGTAAAGGCTTGGTCTTTTCTTTCGGCAGCCTCACCAGAGCTATCTCAGGTAAGCAACCGTCTCCTTCCCAGGCACATGGGAGCTGACCACACTAAACTGTGGCACTACAAACTCACCCTTTACTAAGCCACACAGCATCCTACCTGCTCTGCTGTTTGCTAAACAGTCCTCATTGTCACCTTCCTGAAAGGACAGCCTAGACTCACATCAATAGTCTGCTCGCAGAGAAAAGCAAATCTACAGCACAGCAATTCCCCAAAGGAACCTGGGGTCCCACAAACACACAGGATGGGAAGAGTGGCAGCACTCTCCTTTTGCCCTGCTGAGGACCCACAAACACTCGCCCTCACCTGTCCACCTGCCCTTGTCAAGCCTGGAGAGTGGGCTAAGCAGCCAGCACACCCTTTGAGTTTGGGGGAGCTCTCAGAAGTCTCCCCAGACAGTGCACTTGACAGCTCAGCTGCAACATTTTTCCTGGCAGAGAGGGTCTTGGCACAGCTTGACCTTTTCCCCACCTGGATTTTATGGCAGCTGCTTGCTCCCCTCTCTGGCTCCTCCAGCAGCATTCTGGGACTGCAGTTCCTCAGAGTACTTTTGCTGCCCTCCCCACCCTCATCTTTTGTCCCCTGTGTGGAAGACCACTGCAAAAGTATATTAATATTGCCAAATAACACTGCTGCATTGGCCTCACTGGGCTAACACCACCACATTCGAATCCTGTACCTGTTGAGGTCCGGCACTATAGTCATCTGAAAGCAACATTGGGCAAAAGCTTTCTCTCTTTTGATTTGCTTTTTACAAGCCTTGCTGCCCATTGACATTTCCACACGAACACTTTGCTGAGCCACTTTAATCCTTTCATTAACAAGTTTACTGAGTTTGTTTGTGTTGTGTTTAAATCACTTGTGCCTTATCTGTGAGAAATGTAACATGCTAGTATTTTCTCTAGTGTCATAGTAAAGGCTATTATTCTGCTTCAAATAGTTATTTATTTATTCTTTCCATGTTTCTGATCATGGAAGGACCTCTCCAGTATCAGTTAGTACTGCACAACTTTCTCTGCACTGTACATGTGCTTTGAGTTACTCTTCCATTAAAACACTAAGAGTGCAAGTCACTGCAGATATCTTGGGGGGGAGGGGGACACAAACAGGGGACGACAAGGAAAGCTGTCTTTTACAGTAATCTACTCTTATTAAACCAGTTGCATATTAGGATGCCCTTTTAAATACATATACCTCTTCCACGGTGCCTCTTGGTGCTTTAGAGTCCTTGGAGCCACAGAAGCTGCAAAACAGGGGCTACTCCAAAAGTGATTACTCACTAGACACAATTAGACTAATTATCTATCTCTCTCCCTGATATGGGATCCTACATCCTCAGCCCACTTTAGCCATAGTCTTCCCTCAAGACCATCTGCAGCCAGACCTTGCTGGACAACATCTAGCATGTCTGGTTGATCAAACAGCATGTAGGAAAGTGCAGCTGTACCTACCCAAGAGAGAAGCAGCTAGATCGTAGCTCTTGTCTGCATATATTTAACCAACTCTTCAAACACTGCATCCTGTACTTTTCCATTAGTTAAAAGGCTTCGTTTCATTAAGCACACAGTCGAGCCTCAGTCATTATAAGCAGCATGTGTTCAACTTAAAACATGTGTCTTCGATTGCTATATTTGGCTATTTCCAGCCTTCACATCCCCAGTGCACAATACTGCAGGCATCTTGCGAAAAACTCTTGGGTTTCCAACAGGCTGAAAAAAAACCCCCTCAGTTGTTAGCCTGTTATCTGCCTGTTCACCAGTTGCACTCCTGACAGTCACACTCCATTACCTCACCCATATTGCTATAATAATTAGAATTCCTGCTTACAGGCACGTGTAGCCTTGCTACAGCATGTACACATCTCAAGCAAAATTAAAGGCAAATACAAAGAGGCACAATATATCCAAACCTAGCGCACAGGCAAGAACATAATCATCATTTGACTTCTGTATTGGATAGTGCACTTCTATCAGAAAAGAATACTGGCTTTACTTTGGTGTTTGTTATTTACGACGTGATCCTAAGGAAGAACCCAAATGTATGTACTTATATATTTGATATCTGCTTTTAAATGAGTTGAATTTTCCCTTTGTTTTCTTCAGTGTGTTCCAACAGCTCTGTATCAGAACATAAAACTTGAAGAGACATCCTGAAGGATCATTGTAATCTGTCCCCTCCTCTTGCAGACACAATATCATACTATTCCTTTTACAGAATATTACCCAACTCTGTCTTAGACAGTCTTTTTTTGCCCCCACTACTGTCAGAAAGCCAGTCCAGAACCTCCCGCTTTTGACAGCTGGAAATCCAACTTGCACATTAAGTTTATTCATGGCTTTATAATATCCATTTTTTCATGTGCCACTGGTGTTACTTCACTTAGATTTGTCTCTCTGACTGGGAAGCTAGACCTCCTGAGTATTTGCAGCCATCATGTTCCATCAAGTTTTATTTTATTTGGCTAAACAAACCATGGTCCTGTACATGAACATCAGGCTCTGGGCTCTCCCATCAACCCTCTGCAATTGAACCAGCCTGATTTTGTCTTTCAAGAGGAAAGACTGGAAGTTTACACAGATGTCCAGATAAGGTCTTACAGACTCTCATCCCATGACCCAAGATCCTTCTCTGTCTTTGTTAAAAAGCCAGCCCCGAAACTAGATTATCTCAGTTGCTTTTTTTCCCAGCTAACTTCACCTTTTTCAATTCACCATAGGGTGACTGAAACATCTAAATTTTCTGCATGAGATTCAATCTTTACAGATGTCATTAGCAAAACCTGCTGAATTTCCAGCAGGGAAACAAGTTCATATTCTGAATCGTGATCGGTGGCTTCAGGTTCCTCCCACCACCCAGACCACAACACACAAGGAATACAACTTCTGTAATCATGCACAAAACTCCAGCAAGCGCAGCACAAAAACGTCCATTCTCCCTTACATCCCATTCACCTCCCTCAGCTCTTACACATTTGAAAGGCTGTTCTTCACATCTATTCACCTTCAGCTGGGGAAAAAACCCCAGAGTGTAAAACTGATGAAAGCTTCACTCAAGAAATGCCAGTAGGCGTTTGAGCTTGTGCTTCTGCTCCACAGGAAAACACAATTAAAGCTGATCCATTTGCTTCTAGATCACAGTTCCATAAGACCCCCTCGGCAATTTCATTGCAGAAACAGCGCCATGGAAAATATAAGCCATAATTTTCTTTCTCTGGCAAATTTCATTAAATGCAGATTCTCTTCCCCATGTATCTTAAGACATTCCTTCAGGTTTCACATGCCCTCAATGATACTTGAATAAAACCAGTAAGTCTTCTTTTAGAAGTCTTCTTTTAGAAGCCCATCTGTGTGAGCTGCTAAGACTACAGCTAATTGGCCTCTTTATAAAAACCCAACACACACAATGTTTTTTATCACCAGTTAAATGAGCTACTTGAGCCATAACTGGACATTTAGCATGGGAAAAATATTACCTTTGTCAGCATGATGATAATAAATAAATATGAATCCTCTGTAGAGCTGTCAGATTTGTGGAGCAGCTTCCTAAACTACTTATTAGAAATCCAGAACGAACTAGGAAATATTACGGGTGTGTCTATGCTAGCCATTTAGTTCAAATCAAGAGTGCCCTTTTGAAGTGAAGGTCCTGATTGTCTTCACTTAACATGTTTTAGTTCACATGGCTGAGCAGTCCTGGAGAGCACAAGCTGGATGTCTTTCAAATGAAACTCATCTGGAAGAAGCTTTCCATGACCGCATCTATGTCACTCCAGTCACTGACAGATGTGGGATCGACAGGACCAGGCTAGACTAAAATCAAAGTAAATCCCCCTGAAATTTGCATATCTTGAATGCTGGGTCTTCAGTGCCAGCTGTTTTGCTCTACATATCCACTCCTACTGGTTCACTGTTCTTACTGGTGCAGGCGAGTAGCACAGGTCAATCCAGATGTCATGCTTCTTAGGCAGATCCTTCTACTGCTTAGTTTCATCATTGTAAACTTTCAGAAGTTTCAGGCCTGGAATTCAGCTATGCCTCAAAACATCTGAACGTTTTCTTCAATCACATCTGTGTCTATTAAGGCAGAAATGGGGCTAAAAACACTGTATGTATTTACTCACTTGCCAAAAATGTGTTTTTTCTGCTTGAGGTGACATAATGCAGACTTCTCTGCAATTTGAGCAATTCTTCCACGCCTAGCTGAAAAACAGTAAGGAAAAGGAATAAATGCAAAGCAATAAAACAGAAATAACTGTACTAACAACCCTCAATCAGCTAAAATGTGACTCTTTGGCTAGAAGGATTCATAATACATAGTGAAGTTAGAGATGCATGGGCTTGCTCATTTTCTGGCCCCAGATGAAAAACACATGGCTGTGAAGTGCTAAAGATCAGCCTGAAGTCTTCAAATGCTAGGGCTGCGTCTATTTAAGTCAGTCAACTCACTTGTAGACAACTCTGGGCAGCCTTTCAGGTTGTGTTGTGTTGCTTTCTGGGCCACAGGTCTCAGAGGGATGAATGCATGGTCTGCTGGTGGGTGTAACACCAGGTCATGGATGCTTCTATCCAAGATGGATGTACAGGGGTTTCTGGGGTGAAGCAGTACAGCAGCTTAGTAGTATACAGCAAAAAGCAACGGCTGGGAGCAAGCAGTACTGCCTGGTAATCCTTAGAAGAAAGGCTCCAAAAGGCAGCATTATAAGGCACTTTTAATACCACCAATGTGCCAAATTTAAAGCAGAAGTAAGGGCTTATTCATTTTAGCAAGGGAATACAAATATAACCACATATAAGCAGCTCACTGCTGTTATTTCATTCTGTCCTGTCACACACAGAGGCAGACTACAGTTACATGCATCTATCTGCTGCCAAGAATGGTCTCCAAGGAAAGATCACCATGTGCTATCATCCTGAAATGCATTAATTTGATCAAGGGAAGTTATTAATAGTGGCCAACTTCTTTAGCAAATTTCAACATCCTTTACTGCCAGTATCTTATACACAAACATCCATAAATCCCAAACTATTGATGGCTCCATGAGTCTAGTTAACATTAGAGAGGCTGTCAGGACCTTGAGGGCATTAACAGCCCCTTGTGTCCATACCTGACCTCTCCTGAGGACATCTCTACTCCTGTCTATTGCCCAGGAACCCGCTTTACTCCATGTCCCCATGTGCAGCAGAGCCAGTCTCCAGCTTCCTGCCCTGCCTGGCCATGGCACCTGCTGTTCCTGTCCCCAACTCCTGGGATGATGTCCCAGTCTAGTCTTAGCACATCCCCATGGAGGATGTCCCATCATGCCCTAGCATCAGCCCCAGTGAACAATTTCCCAGGCAGCACATTGGGACCGCGGCTGCATCCATCATTCATCCCTCACAGTCAGGGACTCGCTCCAGATGGTTCATACGGACAACTTCTGCTTCCTGGCACAGCTCTCAGGGTCCTTCATGAATACTGCTTCTATAAATGCATTTGCTAGTACATCTTTGCAAGATTACTTGCACAGCAGGACCATGTGTCCCTTTGTGCAGCATGTGATAAACTTTCCTAAAATAGCTGTGCTGAAAAAAGATGCATGGATTTATTTACAAAACATTGAAAACACAAATAAAAGTCTAACAAGCCGAATTCAAGGTCCAAATAAATATCATCCCTCTGAAAATAAGTATCCAAAAGACTGAAAATATAAAAATGCCTCTTTCGCCTCTCAGAAGCCATTGTGTAAGGACAAGGGAGAGAGGAAAGCTTTCCACAAATGAAATTTGGATGTCAGTCTGAGAAACCTGTAGGACACTGGATACTTCTGTTTCCCCTGTTCAGCCTGAGCTACTTGGGAACAGATAAAGCCTCCAAGAAGTGCTGCCAAATGTTGCAAATTAGGTCCTTTTAAAATGTCATCCTAAATGCAACCCACATCATTCAGAAAGCGTTGGTCAGTTCTAAACAATTTTGATTTTTATCTGTGAACTCAACAACAGTAACACAGGGTACACAAACAAAGTTACCCTCTGGCTGGCAGAACCATTAATTTAGTGATTTCCTTTTTTTTTAACGGATGCCTAATTTTTTTCAACCAATTACATAAGAGTGGTCATGTGTATCCAGGGCTTTCTGGGACAAAGGGAGGGTCACTAAGTAACACTACTAACACGTGTCTCAGTGAAGGTTGTCCATTTACATTTACTTTGAATAAAAGGAAGAGTGTCTGCCAGAATGCTACACACCAGCTTTGCCACAAAGCAAAGCTTTCTACAAAGCCTCCAGGAGGATGTGCTCCAAGAAAACATACAGCTTAACATCAACTTACTAGGTTCAGTAAGTGGTGAAACTGATGAACAGATGAAGACTTCTTGGGATTCAAAGTCCAGCTAGCCTGTATTTAATTTCCTCTCAAAAACTGCATTTAGCAAATGACCTTCACAATTCTGCTGTCATAATTAGTATATGTAATCAGGAAAAAAATATTTTACGCAGTTCTTTATGAGCAGATATTTCTAAGCTGCTGTGATTCAAAGCAACAGTGCTTGGGTGAAAGAAACAAGGGGACTTTTCCCACATCAAATGTGCAGCCTCAGCACAGAAGCAGAATGCCCATGGACAGCTAGGATCCATTTGAGACAGCACCTTGGCTTTCTTCTTCACCACCATCCCCTCCCCACACCACCTGCTTTTCTCATGGAGTTACTATCAGTATCCCCAAAGGATATATCAATCAGCCTGTTCTGAAGGCAAGTAAATAAGCTGTCCTTTGAACTGTCAGTATCTGGCAGGATTATAGTAGCTGAAAAGGAGTCTTTAAACAGAAAAGAGGAGAAACATTTCATGGAAGAGTTTTCTGCAAATTAATGATGTCAGTACTTAAAAGCATACAAGAAAGAGAGAGAGTTAGCTTAAACCAGAAATGTATCCTGGAGAAAGCATGTCAGTCTCTGCTTTAACAACACTGTACAGCTCCCATGAAACCCCTTCAAACTGGATAAGCACACGGCACTGGTGACTGAAGAAAAATTTATTTTCCTCACTTTCCTTGTTCCTGTCCAATCTCCGAGCCAACACATGGGAGTAGAAAGAGACCTGCACACACACACCAGCCTGGCCCCCTCCTGACCTGGGGGCGAGAAGGGAATGGGTTTGCACCAGTGCCCTCTTTCCCTTGTCTTTCTTTCAGCTGTGAGTACAGATGCTCATGTGCTCCAGTGGCATAGCCAGTACTGCTGAGGGCTCTGGTGTCAGTATGGTGAGCAAACCTGTGCTCGGGGAGGAGTACATCAGTCAAGCAAGAAGAATACTGCCCCTGTGACATTCAGAGTCACATCAAATTTTACAAATAAATCAGGGTTTACAGAAGGCAAAACTACCTTCCTGTGGTGGTTTAGCCCTGGCTGGAGGCCCGGTGCCCACCAAAGCCAGTCTTTTACTCCCCTTTCCAGGTGGACAGGGGAGAAAAGATATATTAAGAGGCTTAGGAGTCAAGATAAGGACAAGGAGAGATCATTTTATCAGCGACGATATGGGCGAAACAGACTCAACACAGTGCAGGAAAGAACTATTCTAATTTATTACACTACACTAGAAAGAACAGTGAAGAACCGGAGTCAGGAGTGCAATCAGATCTTAAAACAAATGCAACCAGATC
Organism: Zapornia atra; assembly: GCA_013400835.1. NCBI lineage: Eukaryota > Metazoa > Chordata > Aves > Gruiformes > Rallidae > Zapornia > Zapornia atra. The sequence continues at coordinate 44,240 of VZTU01008219.1, forward strand.
TTTAAAACACGTTCCCCCCACCACTCCCTTCTTAGCAGACTTTAATCAGAATCTTGCTCCCTTCTTCCCCCGCCCCCGCTCGCAGTACAGGGCGGGGCAGGGACTGGGGAACGATGGGGTTCTCAGTAGCCCCTTCCCCCCACCCCTCCATTCTAAGCAGAATTCCCTTTAGCCATGATTTTACTCCCTTCTTCCCCCCCTGCTCGCAGTACAGGGGGGGGCAGGGACTAGGAAATAATAATGGGGTTCTCGGTTACTTCATGAGCTGTTTTCCTTTCCCAGATCTTAAAACACCTCTACCTCCCCACCCCGCTCCCTCCTTAGCAGACTTCAATCTAGTCATGATTTCACTCCCTTCCTCCCCCCGATCACAGCACAGGGGGGCAGGGACTGGGAGACGGGGGCTTCGGTCAGTTCCTTGCAAGTTGGTTTCCTTCTCGGCCGGGGGGGAGAAATCCATTTCCACACACCCTCCCCCTGCTGCACCGTGGGGTCCCACACACTAGAGACAGTCCTCCAGGAACTTTCTCCGTGTGTCTCATCAGCTGCTCCGCCTGGATCCCTGCTGTGGCGGGCAGCAATAAATCACAATGTCTCTCAGTCCAAGTCCTCACACGGGGCACACCAGCCTCCCCCAGCAAACCTGTACCAGTGCAATTCTCTCTCTCTCGCTCGCTCATCTCTGTAGGTTCCAAGTGCTGGCAGGGGCTTGCTTCAGCGTAAGGGTCACAGCGTCTTCTCTATGTCTCCACCTGCTCCATCCAGCGTGGAGCCCCTCCACGGGCTGCAGGTGGGGTCTCGGCCTTTACCATGGGGTTTCTCCACAGGCTGCAGGGGCATCTTTCTCTCCAGCACCTGGGGTGCCTACTCCCCCTCCCGGCCTGGGTGTCTGTACAGCTCGTTACATCTTCTCACTCCCTTCTCCGGTGGCAAAATGCAGCTGCTTCTGGGTTGTTTTCTCCTATATGTGATTCTCAGAGGCGCTGTGACTATCTCTCACTGGCTTGACCCTGGTCAACAATGATTCTGGCCTTGGATTGTTTACATTTTGGAGCTCCAGAGAATTCCGGCAGCTCCTCACAGCCGCCATTTTCTGCACCCCCTGCTCTTTTCCAGCACCCAACCTCACAAAACCACAACACTTCCCAAGGCAGGATACCGGAGACTCCATACCTAAACTTTGAATCAAGTAGTGGAAAGAAACAGTTCCTCAGGAATTACCAGTCGGACTCTCTCTGTGTTTCATTATTTTTAAACCCACTTTGATGAGAACTCTTAAAAATTTACATCTCAGACTTTTTCACAAGCCCCCACAATGAACATGACAAGAGAGTGAGTTTCCTCTTCCTATACAAAGTGTCGTTAACAGTGAGGTAAAATTTGCAAAGATACAGTGTTCCAAACACAACATGCTCTGTTCAAGAAGAGAATTGTATAAGAGTGTAAAAATTAACTGTGATGTTACCTTGGGATAATCATAGCTAAGATACTTTATGGAGAGCCATACAGTCATCCAGCTTATGTTCTCTGCAAGAAAGGATGAATTATGTTTGCAGAAGTTACATGAACAGGGGTATACACGGAGTTATACAACTTCCGTGTTCATATTCTAGATGATCACTCATCATCTTCTCATAACTAAGTCCATAAACTTTATAAACTGAAAGAAAGGAGCACTGATTTAGCATAATATAATTTTGCAGTCAACCAACAATGTACTGCACTTGGGATTCATTTTCATTGGAAATAGCGGTCATTCCGCAGTGAAGCTAGATTAAGCCAAATATAAAAAGTTATTGCTTCAGGCTTGTCTTCACTGTTGTATTAACACCAGGAACAATCCTGCCATTACTGCTATGGGAACTCCAACTCCTGCCCACACACTGAGATCTCAAATCTTCTTTTAAACCCTGCTTCACAAATCCTTCAGGCAGGCAGAGGAAAAGCTGATAAAACTTGCAGTACTAGAGGCACAGGCCATGTCTTGTGTTAGACTAGTTACTCAGCTACTAATACAAGTATTCTCTCTTTCAAATATTCCTTCAAAATGTATCCCTTCTTTCTCAAGTTAGAGCACCTCAAGTACAGTAATGCAGGATCAGGTCCTGAGCACCACAGTCAGACGAGCCCTGGTCTGGAACTCTCCAAACATAGGGACTCCAACTAAAACCCACTTTGAATGAAATGAACAACCATCAAAAAGGCTACCTGTTTCTACTCTGTGCTCTGGTAAATGTACCTGACTGGAAGGCAGATAACCAGTTTGTACATTATTCTTTCTGTTAAAAGACAGCATTTTTAAGCTAATAAGCAAGATTTAAAGACAAATGTATAGACTTACAGCAGCAAGGAAAGAAAAGTCAATATACACAAACACAGGGTTTAAATCTGCCATAATAAGTCAAGCCTTTAAATATTAATTTACCTATCTCAGTGTAGGTTTTACTTGTACAATAGTCTTCTTTATCCCCAGATTGGTATTTATGAGTTAGTAGGTAACCAAGGGATACCGTCCAAAGGAATCTATTTCAAGGAGGTGAAAGGCACTGTTGGTTCCTAATCTTGATTGCCAGTGATGTGCTTCTGCGAGGCTGAATTCACACATGGGAGGAACTGCTCTTCTCTGGGTAGTTTCATCTGTTTGCCTAAAGGTAGGATAAACACTCTGTAGAAAATTAAAAGTGATACAGATGAATGCAAAGATATTATAAGGGCAACAGAAAGCTTCAGGCAGGTATGATCTACCTATACCATCTCCTCAGAAAGCAAGGAAACAGGGTCAGAAAGCTAAGCCTCTACTGCAACAGCAAGGAATGTGAACCACAGGGGCAGATCTGTCAAGTGAAACTCTTGCTGCTGAGGACCTAATTTCCAGATATGCTATGCTTAGTTTTATTTTCAGACTGTTTCTAGTCTGGCCTCCTGGTCTGGATGAAGTGCACTCCAGCACATCTTCCACCTTAATTTCCTGAAATTAATGCAGCTCACAAGTTCTGAGACAACAAAATGGAGCACAGTGTGTGCAACCAGGAGTTTCACTCCAAAATTGTAGTCTGATCCAAACAAAAACATTAATCCAAGTGCATCCTCAGTGTTTAATTGATGCTAACAAAATGCTTTAGTCCATGATACACAGTGTGATGGGGAGAAAGGCTAGAGAAGAGAGAAGATGGAAAAGAAGAATCCACTTAGAAGTCTGGCCAACTTGAAAATCTTTCTGCCAAGAACTGAAGAGCTAATCAAACAGGTCATAATGTACCATACATCTTTTCTTCCACTGAGGTGTCCAACATTTTTTTCTTGTCATTTATTACATTGACGATTGGCTGTGCTTTATATAGAAAAATCACCCCTGATTTCCAACATTTGAAGACTTTTGGGGCACAGCTGGGAGGGAATAAGATTATTTTTCTATAATCACACTGGAGGAAATGGGCATCTGATTCTCAACCAGAGAGAAGAGCTTTTAAAATAAAAGATGACATTGATATGAGAGTAAAATGACACAAAATGGTAATAAGTAAACAGTGTCTGGAAAAACAAGAGATTTATTATCGTAGGGGAATTGGAAATGTGGAAGTAGTTTTCAGGAGAGCCCAGGAGTCAGATTTTTGGGTGAAATCCAACCATTTTCTAGAGGAAATTGCTGGATGTAACCACCACAATGCTAGACTACCACCAGAAAGTCCCTCCCAGTTCTATAAGGACTGCTTCAACTCCCAAAGGTGGAAAAGGCCACCAGAAATGACGTACCCCAGTGCAGAAAGAAGTGAACTTTCTGCTCCCACAGCAGAAAGGTTGTGGCTTTGCATCCTGTCTGAATGAGCCTTAAAGACACTCAAAGCAGCAGCATTAGAAGTCTCCATATCTCCAAAGTCATTGCCTGCCTCCTCCTCTGGCATATAGAGAGACGATCACGAGCACAGCTCTAATTTTGGACATACATCTCTTACTACAGTTTATTGTTCTAACTTGCCAAGCAGCAGAGAGTATTGTCTTTGGGAAAGGGGCTGTTATCCTGGAAATATGCAAATGGATTTCCTGATAAACTGAAAACTATCTCGTCTCTGATAAGTTTTAGACCAGCCTCCCAGTAATGTAAGTACATACAAGATCGGTGATCTACAGCACTATATGTACTACCTTGCAGTGTGTTCAAGCAATAAAGCCAGAAGATTAATTCATTTCTAGCATCCTACTTGCATTCAAATGCCTAGATTCTTGGGTTTTAACTATATGGAAAACTACTAACTACTGTACATGGATATATATAAAAAAAAACCTTTCATTAATGATTTGTTGCAGTGTTGCTTTAGAAATGGAAAGAGAAAACCCCTTGTGTTTGGAATTAAAGAGATACGACAAACTGTTGTTATGGAAATGTTTTACACTTCTTGTAAATGCCAATTATATGAAAACAAAACGCAAACCAAAAAAGTAGAAAATTATTTTCTGCATTGTAATATTTCAAAGGGATATATTGACAGTCCCTGTGAGATAACAGACAAAAAAACCCCAAACCAGGAATAGCTAATTGCTAGGTTTGGTCTGTTATAAATGTCAAAAAGGAATCAGAACACAAAAGGCATCAGCTAAATCACCATGAGCTTCTACTCTCACTGTCTTCCTTTTCAAAACTGCTCCTCTTTATTATCTTGGTTTAATTCAGCTATTGTATACACACACACATGCTGGCACACACAACCCCAATTTGTGTGGTTTGCTAAAGGCAGAAAATTGTAAAAAATATATTAATATTATTCTTTTTTTTTTTTTGGTACAAAACTGAAATGTTTCACGAGCAATGGGGTGGGGGAGTGTCTCACACTGTTTTCAAGTGTATGCTAGAACAGGCTTTGAAGAACATTAATTTTGAAACAAGTATTGAAATTCTTTGATTAAAAAAGATCCAGTACTTCTGCTTTCTTTTTTTTTT
>VZTU01008219.1:49212-70256 GCA_013400835.1 Zapornia atra
TTTTTGCTTATGGGTAAAACTATTAATTGACTTCCAGACAAATTCTTTCAGGCAGCCTGAAAGTACACTCACTTTAAAATGAAAAGGCTATTCATCCCAAAAATGTCACCAGTCTCCATATAGACATATGCAGCGCTAATACACTAATACCACAGACCTTGCCACCTCTCTGGGAGCACGTCTTGCACCCATGGCAACCTAGCAACTAAGTAATTAGCTACGCTGATACAATATTACAGTCCCTCTCCTCTCTATTTTAGGGGAAAATGAGACTTTTGAGGTCAAAATCTGGCAGGTGGCTTCACAGTAATATCAGAACAACATCAGTAATCCAAGAAATTATTGTCACCGTGATGTCATTAATTACTCCATCTGTGCTTTTTGTAACCATTTGCGTTACTATTCAGCTGTATGTTGATGTTTGGCTCAGTTTTGGATTTTAGTACTTTCAGTGTCTCCTTCCAAAAGAATAAAACCCGAACTAATGCAGATCATTTCCTATGTATGCTCACGCTTTAATCTTCTATCAGTACAGTTTGCTTTTAACTACCTTTCCTTCCCTCTACCATAACTGCTTATCATTTATCATTTGAAAAAACACTTATGCTTTTAAGAAGCCATAACGTTTACTGGCATCATTATCAGCACAGCTTTTTGTCTTGCATTAAAATTCATATTTACAGCCCAACATTTGTTTTACGCCCTAGAGTAGCGGAAATACCATATGCAAGGGAGCTCCCTGGGGAGAGAAAAGGATGTGTGCGTGGCTACATGTGTGTGACAGAGCATAAAATGAACCACAAATATGGGTGAGCACAGGAAAACTTTCTCACAGCTCTTGGTTCCGGGGGACATGCAGACCTTTCTGTCCTCTTTTGCTGACATTACGTCTCTTTCCATTGACAAATTAATGTTGTCCCTGACACATACAGATCTAGGCACCTCTACTTGTGTCACACAGCTCGCCACACAAAGGAGACTCTTTGCTGATAGCTTCATGCACTTGGAGATCTCAAAATACTTTCCAAAGGAGAAGATGTTGGACGGGCAGAGGAGTAAGGTACCCACTGTCCTGTGTCAGCTCAGGTGCTTAGGCAGAACCCCAATTCTCCTGGTGTCAAGTCCCTGCCCATTACTCAGTGTTACCTTCAGGACACTGAGAGGACACTCTTCAAACCTGAGGCCTACTTCTCCTCTGACAATGGCATGAAAGCATGGGTGATCCCTGCAGCAATCTCAGAACAAACCCTGGTGTTCATCATTAAATCCCTGCGGTTGGTTTTGCATGGTGGGGTTCTGGTGGAGAAGAGGGGCCTGCAGGGGTGGTTTCTGCAAGAAGCAGCTTTCTCTAGACATGACAGAGTAAATACCAGCTGACCTCAAGGCTGGACCCACCAAGGCTGAGCCCATCAGTGATGCTCATAGCACCTCTGTGAATCACATGTAGAAGAAAAAAAATGCAAGCAGCCGCTTTTTGCCACCAGAGAAGGGAGTGAGAAGATTTAAGTAAACTTGCAGACACCAAGGTCAGTGAAGAAGAGGGGGAGGAGGCACTCCAGGCACTGGAGAGAAAAATTCCCCTGTAGCCTATGGAGAAGACCATGGTGGAGCTGGTTGTACCCCTGCAGGCCATGCAACATGATGAAGAGCAAATATCCCACCTGCAGCCAGTGGAGAGACCCCACACTGGAGCAGGTAGAGACATAGGGAAGACACTGAGACCCGCGTGGAAGCAAGCTCCTGGCAAAACCTGCAGTCCATGGAGAGAGAGAGAGAGAGAGAGAGAGATCCACACTGGAGTGGGTTTGCTGGGGTGAGCTTGTGACTCCATGGGGGACCAGGCTGGAGCAGTCTGGGCCTGAGAGACTGAGAGACATTCTATGATTTTATGACTACACCCCACAGAAGTGACCCACGCTGGGGCAGCTGGTGAAGAGCTGAAGCTCCGTGGGAAAGGACTCATGTTGGAGAAGTTTGTGGAGGACTGTCTCCTGTGGGTGGGATCCCCACAGTACAGCAAGGTAAGAGTGTGAGGAATGTCCCTCTCCCTGACCCCTTTCCCCGCTATGAGGGGAAAAAAACTTGTAAGGAACTGACCAAAACCTTCATTCCTTCCATATGTGCCCCCTTCCACACACGCCCCCTTCCACACACCCCCCACCATGCCACAATGAGGGGAAGAAGGGAGAGAAATCATGACTAAAGCGAAGTCTGCTAAGAAGGGAGTGGTGGGGGGAAGTATTTTAAGATCTGGTCGCACTTCTCATTATCCAACCCTAGTTTCAGTGGGTGCATAGTGTAGTGTAATAAATTTGATGGGTTTTTTTTCTATTTAGTCATTGTTGACTCTGTTTAGCGTGTGATGCTGCTTGCAGAATGATCTCTCCCTGTCCTTATCTTGACTCCTGAGCCTCTCAATATATATTTTCTCCCCTGTCCATCTGAAAAGGGGAGTGATAGAATGGGCATCTGGCCTCCAGCCCGGGTCAAACCACCTCAGTGCTACAATAAGCACTTCCCCCTGCAACATTTGTGCAGTTGCATAATTCCAGCCCATATCTGTAACATAATTATTCTTTTGATGAACCAGAAAATCCTATTTTTTCCAGATTGGTTAGTTGGAGTGATTGCCATAAGCCCACTAAAAGGTCAAAGGCATTGATACAATCTACAGATCATTTTAATGTCAAATCAGTCTTGTAATGCTTAAATAATGAAGTCTCATTTTCAATAGTGCCATCGTAGTGGATTTGTAAAGGCTCTCCTGTGCTTTAGGCCTCACATATGTTCCTACTGGGTGTCTTTGAATAAGGAAGCAGATAAGTCTCATTAAAAATAATTGGAGTTGTACACATAACTACTTTGGAAAAAAACTTCCACCAGCCTACCTGTATCTTTAAGCACCTAAATACCTTTAAAATGTGGGCTGGAGTGAACCCAAGACATTCACATTTCCTGCCAAGCACCATTTTTATTTTTAATTAAAGTGATGCTATTTCTGTTGATCCCATTGGTTCTTTCAGTGACCAAATGCCAGGAACAGCAAGTTCTAAATTAGTGCTGTGAAGGTGGGATGCAGCAACACCAAAAAACTTGCTTAATGAAAACTGTCCTGTCCCAATGCCATCGGGGAATGCTGCTATCAGACAAGAAGGCAGAGAGATCAGACTTTTCCCCCTGCCTCATTATCCTACCCACCACAGCCCTGCAATACTCTGGGGTGTCATCTGAACCTTAACACATGGTCCGGAGGTTTATAACCTGCTGGCAGACTATGTCTAACTGTCTGAAGTGGGGCAGATTGCTGGACTCTGCTAATAGCCTTATTAATTGTGGCCATGTATCTAATTATCAGACTGACACGTACCTTCAGGTTTTTGGATCACATTACAGATGGATGATTTGAGAAAGGTAGTTTACTTCTAATTTGCCCATGCTCAATTACACCAACATGTAGCTTTCAGAAAAGAAGATGAAAACCTTTTTCAGGGGTCAGATTTGCATTTATTGCTAATGAATAACAAACACCTTGATGCAAGAAGGTTTCAGTGGGATTTTTTGTAACACCTAAGCATTGGTAACACTAAAAGGGTTTTAGTAATTTCTAGAGGCCCATCTTTTCAGGCTTACCCAGAAGGATACAAATAGTGCACAATGCTCATATTACTTCATTTAAAAAGACCCTGGGTACATATTCATTAAGAGAAAAAGATATTAATAGGTTGTTAGATGCTAATAGGCTAATCACATTGTTTAGGAAGGCAAGTGAAGAAAGTTTTAATCTTTCTTTAAGAAGGAGATGAGAGCTCAGATTGCAGTTGTCTCCTGCCCTTGTCATCTTCTGCTCTGCACAGCAGCTCCAGCTATGCCACAATGACCTACAAGCCCTTTAATTTTTTTAGGCAGTTGGTCTTGGAAAACATCAATGTACCTTCCTGACCTGTTGCCAAAAATTGTTCCTCTCATTCCCACCCCTGACATCATGAGAACACTAGAATTTTTCATAAGCAAAGAGTTTAGCACCAAACAATTCTATGTGGCTCAAAAACTTGACAAATGCAAAAGCAGCACACACAAATGGCTGCTCTATTCTTACTTCAGAAGAGTTATCAACAATATTCTGCTGTGGTGGGTAGGTGCACACACCCAGGTTAAATCTCAGCTTTCTCACTGCAGAAATGCTCAGGATAGCCTTCCTGGGAAAGGATCAGCCCAGTGAGTCCTGCCTACAAGCATTAAGTGTCTCCAGTATTTGCACAGCTCTAGTAGCTAACAAAGAGCTTTGAGGCCGGACTCTTAAGAAAATATTTATCTCAGCCTTTGGAAATGTATTTGCTAATAAGTAGGTTCATATTTGTTCTCAGAACTTCCCAATCAACTTGATCTACTTTCAGTGAGATAAATTTCAGTGAGATAAACTAACCTTGTTTTCCATCCTTTCATCCATCCCTTCATCCTAGTTTTCTTACCTTTGCTGCAAATATCCTTCCCTGGTTAGGTAATGAATTTTGCAGGCTCAGCTTCCTGTAATCAGTAAAGCATATGCTGCAGTGTAAGCTGCAATGTAAAACAAAGCATGAATTCACAATATTCAGAAAAAAACAAATACATAAAGTGAACATATGTTTTCTTTCACAGACTTAGCAGCTTATTTGACTACCTCTGCATTTACCTTAGCTTTTAAAAACCATCCATCCGAGACATTCCAGTGAGCACAGCTCACAGCCTTTAGAGAGTCCAAATTCACACCTCTTGGAGGGATATATAAACTACCTCCCTCTCACAAGTGGGAGACCAACATACAGACAGGTTAAGTATTCTTGTGCTGCACACTGGAGATGTGCAGTGTATCAGGAAACCAAATGAAAACCTTCATCGTGCCACGCAACTACCCATTACACTGTGGCAACTCTGCACACCTGCTTGTACAGATCTGTGCTTAAAAACTCAAAGTTTCTTCTTTTACCACTCTGACCTGGAGACCTCCCCTCTTCCAATGCTAACACTACTGCTTTACACCAGTGCCAGGTATGTCCACAGCTCCCCTGCCATTAGTAAATTATTCCCAAAGCAGCTTCTTCTATAATAGGTTAGCTGGAAATCCATGGTTTTGACACTAAAATAAGGGCTCGTGTGTCCAAAATTTATTTCTACATTTGTTTCTCCTTGCCTGTTCATATAAAACTTTCTTAGGACTTTGTCTGCAATGCAATCACTAATTTTTACAGTGTCTTTTACTGGGAGGAAAAGTTTGACTTGAAACTAAATGTTGACATCCAAAAAATGCACCGTGGAAAGAGAATTAAGTCTAGAGTTGAACTCAGTATTAGTCCTTTCACTTCTGAGGTGGCCTGGACCAAAACCACCACTGTGAAAACACATGGAAAAAGCACCATTTAGCTGCCAGGGACATGAGGGCTGACAAAGCACTCTTGACATGTTAGTTCTGTATTTGAAATCCATCCCTGTTTTCCTTTCTCACAGTCCTGCATCACTATGTGGAAGTCTGGTAATTTGGCTGATCTACATATTTTTGTGACTTCACAGCCAAGGCCTTCGTGTGCCAGGATGAAATTATCTCTAAACATCCGTAAAGCAGTCTATCAGATTTCCTATTTTCATCTCTTATGTATTGTTGTTTAGTATTTTCTCAACCTCAAACAATATATCTCCTTTCTTAAGAAGGACTAGCCTAAGAAAACAAGCCACTCATCTGGTTTTCAGTAAAGAGAAAGAAAGTTTTATAGAAAATTTACCCCCTCCTCTTCTAGGATGTATTGGATCACCCTGGAAATTGTCTTTCTCTGCTCAGCCAAAGAAAAGAGACTAGGTTAGACAACTCAAACTGGACACCTCATTTTTAAATGCTAAGCTGAAGTAGATTGGTCTGTTCCCTTGATTCGTAGCAACTCACCCCTGCCAGGACAGCTAAAGAAAGGAATATTCACTGGGCATATCTGCCAGCTGTGGTGCTGGCAAAACCAGGAGTGAAACTACCTACTCGAAGGAGGGCCACTTCACAGCTTGGCTACTCTTCTGCTTCCTGTTTATTCCATAACAATAAGGGAGAGAAATAGAAGAAATATACTGTGGTCTGCTAAGCAAGAAAAAGTAGATATTTCACTGTTGTCTAAAGGAGAGCATGAAATAAAGAGGCTGCTGGAATAAAGGAGAGTCACAACAGGCAACATGCAAGCAGGGTTCATTAAAAAAAATACACATTTTAAAAGCTTTACAATTAAATATAAACATTAAATATGCACTAATCCCAGACACGGCAGTGCCCATAGTGGCCATAAAGGCTGTCAGCATCACTAAACTACTCCGGCAGCACAACTTCTGCCCTGCCCCATGCATACAGCAAGAACAACATCCACCAGGGAAGAGCTCCACCAACAAAATATTGGGTTGACTGGTTCTCTTACCTCCTCCTGTGATTTCAATCTCACATTTTTTGCAAGTTAAGCGGAATACTCTTGATTTCAGCAGGAACCAGACGAACCCCATTTGAGAGAACACTACGTGAGTGTTAAACATCTGCCTTCCCCTTTCTTGCTTGATACAATATAAAAGAGCATACGGGCCATTTATCCAAGTAAAGAGTGTTTGGTTATGCATGTTGCAGCTGCCTCAAGACTACCTAGAAATTAACTGTTCAGAATTTGGATGACATTAATTAGCCCTTCAGAAAGGAAATGTGTAATCTACCACCATGCTTGTGAATGGGAGACTTGAAGAAACAGCAATTTACACAGGGCTGCAGCTGCAAACACGAAAGCATGAGCGTATGTACAACACACGCATTCTCACACAACAAACAAACATTTGGGTGTTATATTTTAAGCCTTTGAACGTCGTGAAGACACAGAAGAAACAGGGAGAGACATCAAAACACCTTAGCTCAAATTGTTGCAGCTATTTAAATCGATTTCAAGTGTCTGCGAAATTTGCTCTGAAATCACCTAATAATACATGGCATACTTAAAAATCACAGCTGAAGATAGGTCATCTCCTTCTCCTGATGTACATAGAGCCACTCAGGAGAACTGAGCTATTTTTAAAAGCTCCTGCGGACTTTCAGAAGAGCCTTGTTGGCAGGCAGAGAAAAGGAAGAGGACAGAAGTTCTCAGGGATTGTGACACTGGTGGGACATGGACAGGCTTCTTTCACAGTTTTTCTTTTTGTATGTCCAATGTTTCTGAGCTTTTTATCAGGTGGATATTTGGGTGTAATTATCTTTGCACCCTAGTAAACAAGGCAGGGGTGGGGAATACGACCCTGTGTATATTTGAGAGCCAGAACTCTGTTCACTAGGTAAAATCCGGAGTACTGCTAAACTGTCACTGTTTCTTAAGAGTCATCTTGATTTTTATTGACATAAAACTTCAGAGAGATCTGGAAAGTGGAAACATTCTGAAATGGTAAAATCTATAAAAGCAGTGCAGTTAGTCTCTGGTTCAGGTAATGGTTTTATGTCCTGGTCCCATCTTGAAACTTATCATAATTTTAAAAAGAAATTAATCTTTAATTGTGATTTTCATATAGTAACACAAATCCAGCTGCTAGAACTTTAAAAATAACATAATGAAATACTACACTCATTTTAAAAAAGAGACCTAAATCAGTTCCTCACAGGCAACATTACTTGCATTCCTGATGTGGCACTGTACACAGCGCTGCTACTGTACCAGGGACCCCTCTGCCCTTCAGTCCCTAGTCCTGACAGGGAAGAGACATTTCTTGGTAATAATGTGACAGAGGGAATTTTCTCTTCAAAAGAGACGTCTCTGCTGGATATTAGCAACTTTATCATGACTGATCCACTGGGAAAATCTGTTTAATTAAGTTCCTGTGCCAAACACTGAATGGTTATTTAGTCCGGGAAGGACATTAAGATTGCATTATAATGAGCTGCCACAAAATCCTTTGTTGTGAACTCTTGGCAGTTCTAGATCTTAAATCTAGTTTTACAAAAGAGTTTCAGAACATCTAAATTTGACTTGGGCCATTCAACGCCCAAAATCTCCACCCACAGCATTTCAAAAACATTTAATGTAAGAAATAATGAAGTGTGACACCATTGTCTTGTTCATATAGAAGCCAAGACAGGGAAGGTGTTTAAATCAACATGAACACATGTCAGTTTAGGACCGATACTTGCTATCGGGTTATTGTTGCACCCCTGCAACCTGTTGGACTTCAGCAGAGTTAAACCAGTCTGTGCTGACCGTGACATCACATAGTATGGGATATCCCCTTGGTCTGTTGGGTCCAGCTGTCTCAGCTGTGTCCTGTCCCAACTCCTTGTGCACCTCTAGCCTCCTCACTGGTGGGGTGGGGTGGGAAGCAGAAAAGACCTTGGCTCTGTGTAAGCGCTGCTCAGTAGTAAGTAATATCTCTCCATTCTCAATTCTGTTTTCAGCACAAATCCAAAACACAGCCTCCTACCAGCTACTATGAAGAAAATTAACTCTATCTCAGCCAAAACCAGCAGAGACTGATAACACAAATTCCTTTCCAGAAGCTGCCAATACAAACAGTCTGGTGCCTGCTTTCCTATTCTCTCAGGTCTGGGTAATTCCTTATCAGAGCTTGCTCCCTGAATTGCTTTACCACAAGGATTCAAGGTCCAACGCGATAACGCTGAGCACTCACAGATATTCAAAACAGGTAAAATCCACCTGGGAGCTAAGTGTTCAACCCCTGTTACTTCATATGCTTCCTCAAACATTCAGGGCTGCATTTCCTTCTTTTCAGAGTTCAAGGCAGAAGTTAATTTAGTAAGAAATCAAAGCATTACACCACCTACCTACTACAAGCTAGAGTGGTCCCATGCTGCCCTGACTCACCCCAGGGGCAAGCACCACCAGCCCACTCCTGACAGCAAGGAGCTTGTTGAAGGTGCCGAGAGATGCTTCTGCATCACAGCCTGTCACATGCAACATGTGCGTGCTGGCATGCCTCCGTCACACTCCCCAGGGTGATTCTCCAGTGATTATTGCTCACTGAGATGCTAAATAAAGTTTCTCATGCCACATTTTCATTTGAAGGTGATTCAAGAGAAGACGGCCTCATGCCTGCAATATATTTCCCTAGGTAGGGAGCGCTGAGGTAGCAACGGCTGTTTGCACTTTTGTGCCATCTGGAAGAGGCTTCTGGAGACTGAGCATGACCTTGTACACCAATGATGGTTTATAGGAATACTGAGCTGTGAAGTGTAGAAAGCAAACACGCACATGCATGCAAAACCATGCCTGCTCTTCAGCCCTCATTAAGATGGGAAGAGCATTTAATGATTAATGGAGGAAACTTCTAAGATTAAACTGCATTTCTTTAAAAAAATTACCAAAAGTGGGAAGTAACAGATAATGAGCAGTGAAATGTTTCCAACTGTACAATTGGTCTGCAGAATCCTCTGTTTGCACAGCACTGTACAGCCTGGTATTTGCAAGCACTTCCAAACACCTGGAAACACAGTCTTTGGGGCAGCAAGCTTGGAAATACTAACAAACACTGTTTGCCTCCTGCTTTCCTCCTAGTTCATTCTGCTCAGTTTTGTGATTACCCAAACCATATTTGGAGTTTGATTCATTTTGCGTGCACAGAAAGTCTCGCTGGACCTGGAAGCATGTTCACTTAATTAAATCTGCCTGACAGATGTGACACAGTGAGATAATGATTACACAGCTGACAGATGCCTACGCTATGTACATACACACATTAGGAACCAGGGACACAAATTTCCTGCTACGGAAAACACATAGAGAGACCTGCTCATTGGACTTGAGCTCAGAGTTGTAGCAGATCTGCTTTCTTTAAGATAACAACATGGTCTGAGCCTAGGGAGAATTTGGGGGAAGTTCCAGACCACCGGCTGAATGGGTTTGTGCTGTTAGATATTTACTGTGGCTGGAAAGGGCCTTTGCTCCCTGCTCTGGCCATGCACCCCTCTTATTTTCCCTGCAGTGGCCCAGGGGCTTTCCAAAACCCTCCTGGCATCAGAGCCAGAACAGGGGCTCCCTGCTGCAAAAGGGAATGTTGTTGCTTACCCTTTACTGCACTCCAGCTCAACCTTTCCTGTGTCTGCCCATAAGGCCCTGCTTCCTCCCCAGACTGAAACCCACCACTCTTCAGACCCTTCTAAGAGTGAATTAATCTCTTTACAGGGATATGCTTTACAATGGTATGACACACGGAATATACCAGTCAGGCTGCACACAGCAGCAATTGTTTTATCACTCTTTTTCTGTGCCAATGAGTAGTTCTGGGGTGTTCTGCAATCAACACCAGGGACAACAGAACAGCATAAAGAGGGACTCACAGGAGTTGTCGTTATAGGTGATTGTGGCGATGTGATTTTTGACTGGCAAGTGCTGCACACCCAGAATTGCAGTCCCATATATCATTGTGCAGTGCCATAGGAACCAGGCTCAGGCAAGGGCTGCACATGAAGGTAGTAGTTTAAACATCACCAACAACACAGCAAGGCTCCCCACTATCTTCTTACACATTTAAACACTTAGATGAAAACTACTAGAGGGAGTATGAATATCACAGTACCTGGTAATGACCTGGCCACCCGGTTTTTAAACAGTGGCATTTCAATTGTTGCTGTGCAAATATTAAGTCCACAGGCTGGCAGCCTGTACATCATTTGACTGTGTGCCAGTCCAGAATTTCCTCTGGGACTCTTTGCAGGATTCAGATATTATGGCAGTTTCTTGTACCAGCTCCAAAGACATGAGAAACTTTGAGTTTCTCCTGAAGCTTCACCTAAAGTGCTGATTTTCAATTGAAATTGGAAACTAATCAGATATTCAAAGTAGGAAAATAAATTAGGTCTGCATCTTGAACAATCAAAGCTGAAGGTTATATGATGGGCTGATTTCTTCTCTGTACACTTCATGAAGTGGATCTGACCTGATGCAACCCATATCTCAGTATTCCTGAGTGCTCACAGTGTCAGCCTTACGAGGATCAGAAGACAATGGGTGATGTTTCCTTTCATCCTAGATCAGATGCTTGCCATCTGCCTTGCAGAAACCATGTACATAGCACAGGAGATTCTGGGATCATTTGCCATGTGGTTGAAGGTCCTCCCATGGTGAATCCAGTGAGGTGTAACACTGCCAAGGAACAGCAAAACTGGATCTTCAGGAGCTTCTTGTCAGTCATATGACCAACTCCATCACATGCAGGGAGGTAGCTGTATGTTTCTCAAATAATAAAAAGCAGGTGCATAATGCATAAGGATGCATAAATCCCTTTAAACCAAGCAAATAAATAAAAGAGCAAAAGCAGGAGTAGAACACAATCTCGGTTTTTTTAGATGGCAAGCTGCAGCAGAAAGGTATTTGACCTGTAACAGGCCTTTTGATGTTCAAAGCCTCCCGCACAATGCAATCCTTCCTCACACCTCTCTTGGAAGCCATGAACCCCAAGGAAAACCAACACTAACCAAGCAAGAGAGCTGTCACTGGGAGAACAAGAGGTACAGCAGAGGGCCATGAGTTTTACTGCTTTCCCCATCTGGAGTCCAAGTGGAGGTTGCTATTACATGGCCCCATGAGAGGTAGGGTGAGAAAAGCAGCCTGTCCTTGATAACCCTGTTTCCATCTGGTGTCTGTGTCTTTTTGTCCTTTTGCATGTGTGGGTTAGAGGGAAGACACAGCTTTTTGGGTTTTTGGTCTTGGAAGATACCTCACTGTGGAACATTCCTGTGGTACATCCTGTTATCTGCAGGACCTACACTAACCAGGCATGAAGAAGCATACACTTACTGCATGGTACTGTACTAGGAACCAAAGTGGTAACATCAGGACAAGGTACTGAGACACCTATAGCTGTATCCACACTCATACACAAACATAGACATACATGTATACCTAACATAGACAGACTTCTTTATATTACAAAATTGGCCTAAATCCTTAATATTTGTAAATCAGTTCTGAATCTCAGTCATAATCTGAGTCATGGCTTATCAATTATTTGGTCATTAACATTTTTACCTGACAACATTTTCTAGTTGAAGTCAATACAAAAAGCTAACACAAAAGATTGATCAAGGGTTGATCATGTTTGATCAAAAATGGTCCTGTGTCAAGTTCACGCTTTGTCAAACCTATGCAAGACACAAATCCAATGCATGTTTCTGTCTGAAATATTGTACTGGAACATCAAGGCAATTAAAATTACGATATAAAAGAAAGAGAAGATCAAGCAAACTGTCATACTCAAGTTCAAATCAAAAAAATGCTGAATTACACAAGCCCAGATCTACTTATTGAATGACTGCATAGCGTCACTTTCTGTTGTGTAATAATAGCATCACAGAGTGATTTCATGATGGTCAAGGAGTTTTCTTATCCATTCCCCAAAATGTCTCTTTGGCATGTTAGGCACTTTAACACTGTAAGTACAGATAAGGCAGTAATGATAGTAAAATGCAGAGAAACTTGACTGTAGCAGTTAATCAACACTGGCAAACATAACTGTCATCTAAAACGTTTTTGATGTGTTCTGAGATTAGTAGAATGGAAAGACAGAAACTTGCACTTTCTATAATTGTTTTCAAAGCTTGGTGGCATCAGGAATAAACATTCTGCCAAACTGCATGTTATGAGCAGTTTCTCAAGTTAAAATTTTATGGTAAAACAATACTATATGTTAAAATGTAGATACCAGCATAAGAAGTATGTGGGTCTTCCCTGTTGTATTTCTAGAAGGGACTTCAATCACATTGCCATATTTGCAATATGTAGTAGGGTGGAGGATTTGGGGTTTTTTTTTTTAATTTGCCAAGGACTATTAGAATAATTCTTATTAATAAAGGATTTGAACAAACCAGTTCTAATTAAATGCTTGATGAATGTGTGCACTGTTAGAATAGTCTCTGAGTACTAAAGCCCTATAATTAAGAGTTTGCAGGTGATAAGCAGACATGCCTTGGGGCTTTCTGGAAAAGTCAGACGATAATGAAGTATGGATAGGTGGCATTTTCTCTCTCAGAACTGTCCCATTCTGACAAGAACCTGAGTCTTCAAAAGGGTTAGCCTAACTCATCTCCTGTCTAATTTGACAGGCAATAGGCAATCAAGACAGCAACACAGAGAAGAAAAAAGTGAAACTGGCAGTAACCAGACTTGCAAACAGTGAGATGCCACCCAGAAGTTGCCCATAGTGGCTAGCAGTAAATAATGAGTGGGCTCAGAGACATTTATTTCCAAAAGCACATGTCCCCATCTGGTTTTGCACATGCAGCACTGTTACAGCAGGTACCTTCCAGCTGTATATCTTGGCAACTGTTCAACTTCTCAACTGAAGGCTGTGCACCTGGTGCCAGAAGATCAATTAAAAATGCCAGCTTGCTGTCAACTGCCAAATTTCTGTTACCAGTCATGGAAAAATCCACCCAACACAATTGGTTGGTTTTCTATTTAACATTCTATGTATTTAAAAAAAAATAAAATTCCAAACTGCAGTAGCAGTGGATGGAAGGGAAGGAAATGGAGTTCAACAGCTAGAGCACCCTTCCTCCTCTCCTGATGCCTGCCTCTCCAGTAGGCACAGACTTTCTACAGTTTAGGGTTTCTTGCATTTCACATGAAATATCCAATTACAGAAATCATAGATCTATGAAAGCAATAATTATCGTTACAGTTTTGCTACTCAGAGTACACGTTTAAATGCGCTGATCACCCACTTCATAGATAATAATATAAAACACTCAAGTAGTTGATTGAAGGATACTACTTCTATATGAGCCAGATGCTGCTGGGCTTGCTGCTCCCACAGCCTGGGAGACGCTTTGAGGCAGCCGCCTATTTCATTTACGCTGAATGGCCTCATGTATTTGTGGACACACAGTGAAATGACCTTGCTAATTATCTCTGGCAAGGTACCCTGTGTTAAACTTTTGGCATGTAACACTGCATGTATGAGAGAGATCTCGTTTCTGTGTCCCAGAGCCAAAGGAAGAAGGAATGTACGCGGTT
The DNA here is from genome assembly GCA_013400835.1 of Zapornia atra. NCBI lineage: Eukaryota > Metazoa > Chordata > Aves > Gruiformes > Rallidae > Zapornia > Zapornia atra. The sequence continues at coordinate 63,210 of VZTU01008219.1, forward strand.
TTGGTGATAGCATGAGAATTTAGTCCAAATTATGGATGAAAGGAAACATCAGAAAAAGGAATTTCATATAAAGTTGTCACAACAAGGAGAGCAGTAAGTGAAAATGCTCTTGCTGTAGAAATGCTACATCTGATAAGCTCTGATAAGCACTGTTTTCTCATCTAAAAAAGATGATAGTATGAATCAATTCAGAGCATGCATCCTTTTTGCCTGGATATTATTACTGTTTCCTTCTGTCTCTCAGACAACTTTCAGGTTGTGCAAAAAGAAAAAGACATGGAAATTATGTAGACGAATTTTCACATCATACGTTGCTCCTAGGAACATCAGTCAGGCATACTCATCTAGCCAGGCAGACTAGAAATTATCACCACCTTAACTGTCAACTAATAATCATCTGCATGATATTTTCATTACGAAGGCACTCTACTATCTATTTAATCCTCACAAATACCAGAAAATATAAAACACATTGAAAAAAATAATTACTTGCAGAGTAAGGAATTTGCAGGAAGAATAAAGAATTCACTCAAAAGTCCAAAGGAAATTCACATAGAATTTCTTATGAGTTCCACCCATTAAATTGATTTCTGGATATGAAATGTTGGTACATAACAGACAGTTAGGCTACTGTAAGTTAGCAAAACACACAAAAACTTTTGACAGCTACAGAAGCAAGAAATGCTCCAACTGATCAGTATTTCAAATTCCTCTTTCAAAAATCTCTTTTAGCTGGTAAATGAAAACCAGGGGAAAAAAAGTATATGCTACAATGATTGACAAGAGTACAAGAAGGGCACCTGATTTACATCTCTTGTCTGCAGGAGCACCAAAGTCAAGAACAAAAATAGTGAAAAAGGTCAAGGGAAAAGCAGCCAAAGTCTTCACTGTTCTTCAGAATTTTCATGTGTCAAATCACAAGCACAATCTCTATTAACAACAGAAAAAAAATACTCAACATCTGTTCATGCAGAGAAATATTAATGCTTAGCCCTGTGAAATCAGCTGTCAGTGAATGGAACAACTAACCCCTGCAACTCACTAGTAACAGAGCTATTCCCTGATAAGATGTGTTTGTTACCCAAATACTGCATTATTTTGGAAGCCACAACGCAGCATTTCCATAAACTGCTTGAGGGAAGGAAGCAATTCCCTAAAGGTTGCAGTGCAGGTGTAATTCCAAAACAAAGAAATTAACAAAACACTATGGACTAGTTTATGGTTAGCAATAACATTTCTTGAAGCATTTCTTATGTGTAAGAGAAAACATTTAATTAATTATAATCTCATTAACATTTACATTATGGTTTATTACCCTGATTAATAATAATATTTTTGGGGTTTATTATCAAAGATAAAAGCGAACATATATTTGCCTCCAACATCTTGCCAGAAGAGAGCCTTGTCTCTTCCCAGAAGGTCTGCAAAATCCAGTGAAGCCTGTGGTGTGCACAAGGAAAACTGGCAGAAACCCATCTCTTTTCAAATATTATTAGATCAAATGTGCACAGGAGAACCTTCTGGCAACAAGGTCAACTAATGCAGAGCAGTCTACATTTGCGCTCCTGATGTCTCCTACCCTCCAGAGCAATGCAGCCCTATCTAAATTGAAGAGTGACCCCTGGCCCAAGCTAGCCTCTGGGCATTGTTTGGGAGAGCACTACTTGCTGCCAATAGCTGGAGGACCTTCCCAAGAATTTAACAGTACCACAGTCAATCTACAGTGCCCAGGACAAATCCCTGGTAACCATCTTCCATCCTATATAATCAGTGTCTGACTGTGAAATAAATTTGCAACTTTGGGGTTAGATGCTATTTATCTTAGAAGAGATGACTGGCAGTTTTAGAAGTATTAGTATAAACTCTACCACAGCTTTAGCTAAAGCTCTTTTTCAGTTAATTTATGCCTCCAAAAATCCCATTCACGATGCCTTTGAATACAGGATAAAAAGTCTTCTGTGGGCATTTTGTCAATGTTTTCTAAAATAGACTTTACCATATTTTTTTTTAACAAGACTTGATAATATAGATCAAGTTTTAGCCCCTTTCCTTAGAGCAATGCTCTATCATTTTCCAGATCTGCTTTAATAATAAGAAATCAGGTAAGTTGTCAGAGAATGCATACCTTGCTCTGGAGAGGGGTTCCCCTATGGTTGGATGCTTAAGTTGTGCTAACAGTATAGGTGGTGGAGAGAGCTATCCAACCTATCAATGCCTTTAAAAGTCCCCATCACAATACCATTCCTAATACAAATCTTGGGTATTAGCAGCTACAAAGCCCTTTAATGATAGATGACTCTCACACTGAGAACTCGCATCCCCAGCAGGTCTCATCCTCTCTCATCCTCATCCATTTCACATAGGGAACAAACTGCTGTGTTCCCATACAGCAGGACACGGTGCCTCTTCCATATCATATTTAGCAGGCATGTCGTGGGAATCCCAACTTTAGCCCACAGGGGAGAGGGAAGTAAATCTGGGGCACACCTTCACATTTTTTAAAAGGAGGTATGTCATTCCTTTAATTTCCAAGGTTCATATTAAAAGAAATCATCTTGTGATCTACCTGTTACCATCTTTCCCTCCTCAAAAGTGTCTAATGGAAAACAGTACTGTAATATTTTTCTTTTTTTTTTCCTCCTTTAACAGTGATTTCTTTTATTCAAGACACTATTAGGTGAAGATGACAATAATGGATGACTTTAGTGAACGCAGACAGGATTTTTATGTGTCCCAATCAGTATGTGGTGATACCCCAGTTTAACTTGTAGGTAGCCTATTCAGTTTCTGGTAAGCCATTTAGTTTTCTGGACAGACTCCAGAATTCCTCTGCACTTAACATCTAAAACTGCACAAATCAAAAATCTTAATTTTCCACCCCCTCTTAGTCTGAGCTCATTAACAGCCTTGTGGGATTAAGCTCTCCATGCTCCTGCTATGAGCCAATGGAGTCCTAACAGAATGATAAAATACACACCCTCTGCAACTGGCATAAGCTGGTCTAGCCCCCAGTACTGCCAGCAATCTCCTCCTAGGTAAATGAATTTGGTTTTGTGGCTGAGTTATCAATCATAAACTAAATGTATGAGCTGAGGGCAGTGTTGTGCAGCACAATTCAATTCCACTTTTTTATGGTCTCAATGCTAATTGTACCACAGGTCTTAACAAGCAGTGAGCTTGAGCCAGGCACACTGGTGCTATGGACAAAACCCTTTCAAAGTGCAATGCAGAAAGCCAGAAGGTCTGCTCCCACTTACTTCTATTTGCAAACAAATTTATATTACTAGCTCATAGAAACCCTTGATCACTATTGTATAAATGATCCTGTAATTAACGCTTGTGCATGTCAAGAGTAACCACTGAAACCATTTAAGTTGCACACACAAAAACTTTGCATTAGGCAAAAGGGAAGTGTTATTGTTTAGCTTTTGAAATTGTATGGAGATGGCAAGTTATGGAGTGTGTGGTGTGCAACACCCTGCATTAAAATCCTATTAGGTCAGTGAACTTCTTTCCCTCAGCACAATTATTTATGCTGCCTTTCAGGTGATCTGGCGGCCTATTATTCTTCCCAAAACTAAAAAAACCCCACAAACATCTAGAATTGGTCATATATATATCCAGTTTATAAGGCACATCCTTTATTCTAGTAAATGTTCTACAAAGCAGCAAGGACTGAGCTATAGCCAGTAAACCCAGCGGAAAGCTGTGTGTCTCCCCTTTGTTATATGTTATTCCTCATTGCAAGAAGATCAGGCAGTGAAGAAAGACTGTAGTACACCTAATCCTCATCTCACGGGTGTTAAATCTACATGAGTAAAGTAAAAAAATTACAATTACAAATGATAGCATAATTACCTCTTGGGATTGGGAATTTGAGAATATAAATGCATGATCATTAAACACGTTCTGGTAAAAAGAATCCATTCATCTGCATAAACACTTTCTTTGTATTAGGAGAGTGTTTTTTTCTCTCACTGTGCAGTGATACCCTTCCAGTGTTGCTAAGGTCACACCAGTCACCTTTGAGAGTTGCAATACTGTCCAAGACTTACAAACTCAGCAGAGGCAACTCTGTCATCACCCTCCTCCTCCACCAGAAACAAGGGAAAACAACCCCAAACTGCTTGAAACGCAGTGTCAGTGAGTGCTTGAGAAATGTGCTCTTTCAACATACCTGTTCATATCCTTCAGGGTTATCTTCTTAGAGCCGAAGTCAGACAAGAAATGTTATTCACAAGCAACATAAATCGGGAGTCTTACACCTGAGTTTTCTTCTTTCAGTATGAAAGGCAATGGTAATTTGACAGATCTGTAGATTTTTTTTTTTTTAGTACTCCTCTGGGAAAATTCTTTTTTGTTACCATTATTTAAAGTACTGTTGGAGGCATAAGGAGATAGAGTAAAAGATCTAACGTGCATCTAAGATATATTTACTGCCCTATCTCATCACCACACACAGTGCAGTTTATGCATTTCACTACTGTCTTTAGAGTATTTTACAATGACTTAAAAATGGTCTATTATTAAATTAAGACAGCTGATAAATGTCAACTGGTATTTGGCAGAATTTTACTGTTGTATTCTATAAACTCAGAACTTCAATCTCCTAGCATAACAGATAGATAGCAGTGCACTTAAAAGGTTTATTTAAAATGTATTACCCCATAGGAGGTGAGAAGCAGGTCTTCTAGAAGTTCCTCTTGAAAGAAACTGCAGCACTAGGGAAGACATATTTTTGTGATAAAGACAAACATGTTATGCACATTTTCAGGCAGAAACACTACAGTGCATCTGTGCCACATAGGTGCTCTGGCTGGGTAGGAGACTGCTCTGGCAGAAACACTTTGGAAAGTCTTTACGAAGATCCAGCCACTGGAAAGAAGCATTATGAAGGGCTGCAGAGAAATCTGGGGGAGTAAAAATAAAAGAGTTGTCACTTGTGTGCCTATGAGAACGAATGAAGAAAGTTTTGCAAGACACTGGACTGTTTGAACATTCACTAATACACTCTGTCATTCAGATTGCATTTTTTTCTTCATTAAAGTAATTACATTTATCAAGATTTTTTTCATCCCATATCAGCTTCAAATCCATTTTAATTCAAAAGCATTCAAAACTTCAAGGAAGCCATGACTAACAAATTATTGTTAGAACAGCAAGCCTCTTAAAGCAACCAAAAACCTTTAAAACATTCCTCCAGAAGGAGAAGTGGATAACAGCAAGGAAATCTGCTGGGAAAGAAGAAAGCAACAACAGCAGGAATTTTTAGTTTAAGCACAAAGCATCAGTGTTAAGCATTTGATAAGTCTTATGGTTTTGTTCTGAAAATAGATGAGAGGGAGTGTTTTCGTGCATGACTAGTCCCACAGCAAATAAATGCATGTTTAAAAATATAGCTTATGCACAGATGGCTGCAGAACAATTACTATATATTAGCGTTTCTCATTCCGTATTAAACTTCTGACGTATGAGGAACTCCCTCTTCTCCCACTCCAAAGATTTCTTGGAGAGATTTTATTGCATCATTAGTTCAATAATTATGGCGTGGTTGTATCGTATTTAGTCTTGGTTTATTTCTCCAAATAGATAATAATTCTCTTTCTTTTTAACCAGTTTCTTTCATCAAACAAAGTTACAGTCTTCTCATACCAGTAGGAAACTAGGGAATCAGATGCCATCTGGCAATCCAACAGCCTGCTCGCTGTCCACACACATCATCCGGACTAAAAAAACCACATTAAAATTGAGAATAGCCAGGCTTTATAGCTGCAATTTATTCAGTAGATATTTCAAGATGCCATACAGTAACAGCAGGCCATGGTTTTGGTACATGGAATCATAAAATCATAGAATGCTTTGGGTTGGAATGGACCTCAAAGATCATCTAGTTCCAACCCCCCCCCAGCCCAAAGCTTCATCACGTACCATTCACTCAGCTTGACAAGGTGTGCTCGGCCTGAAATGAGGACACACCAGCTCCACTCCAAATAGGATTCTGCTTCTGAAAACAGTTAAAGTAATTCTGGCAAAACACAGAGCTGACACTTAGATTACAATCCCTTCAGCCCAGATTGGGTTTACAATGAGGGAACAATTACTGACATAAGCAGGCTTGAAGATACAGGCTCATTTTCTCTTGCTTCCTTCTAGAACTGTGTGAAACATAACACTTTCCTTTTAATGCTATTGTGCCATTTAACTCTAGAACACTGCACTTTCTGTGTCAAAATTTAGATTTAGTTGCAAAAACATATGTTCAGTGATGGGAACCTTTTTTAAATTCAGTTTTCACTTATCAGGACTGTTCTGGGCACACAATCAATTTATGTCAGTGGCTTTTTTTCCATGTCTTCAAATTATAACTATGTCTAAGTGCCAGTTTCCCCACCTATCATGTTGTCTTCTCTTATGATTATTAGTCTTTGACATAGGAATGATGTTAGGCACATTTACAAAGGCACCTGGAAAATGGCATCCATTTGTACTTTTTTGAAAGCTGCGCTGATACAGTTTATTCTCTGGGACAGCATTATCAAACAGTGCTTTGGTTTTGCAAAATTGAGTCATTTTAGATCAGATTTGAAACTGAAATATCTATTTGGCTACCTATGCCTCTATCACAGTGTTGTCTGTCTGCTGTTTCTCATGGAATTTGAGCATTAAACTCACACCTGAGTACCACCTGATACAGCTCTTGTCTGACCCAGTTGGGTATCACCTCAGACAACTGAACCTTTACCTGTGAGCAACCCAGGGTATGTATTCATACGCCAGACTATGTCATGCAACTCAAACATTGCAAAGTGCACAAATGAAACCTCACTGGGAGAGGAGACACAGTCCTGCCAGAGGAAAGAGCCACCTCCTAAAGACACCTCGACATTCCGAAAGAGCGGGCAGGCAAGGCCTGCAGGAGGTTTTACAAAGATAAATGTTAAATCCTGCTCCTGGGATGCAGTAATCCAGCACAGCAGTAGAGGGCATGTGTTACTGACCAAGGTATACCTGGCGGGGGGGGGGGGGGGGCGGGGTGAGAGGCCCGCC
>VZTU01008223.1:7849-97165 GCA_013400835.1 Zapornia atra
CTTTCACGAACTTCTCCAATGTGAGTCCTTTCCATGGGGCTTCAGCTCTTCCCCAGATGCCCCAGCGTGGGTCACTGCAATGGGGTGCAGTCATGAATCATAGACTGTCTCTCAGGCCCAGACTGTTCTCCAGCCTGGTCCTCAAGCCCCAGCAAACCTGCTCCAGCGTGGATCTCTCTCATATCTCTGTGTCTCTGCCTTTCTCCACAGGCTGCAAGTGCTGGCAGGGGCTTGCTCCAACGTGGGTCACAGCATCTCCTGTATGTCTCCACCAGCTCCAGCATGGGGCCTCTCCACGGGCTGCAGGTGGAGTCTTGGCCTGTTCCATGGGCTGTGGGGGGACACCCGCTCCACCATGGGTTTCTTCATGGGCTGCAGGGGCATCTTTCTCTCTAGCACCTGGGGCACCTCCTCCTGCCCCTCTTCCCTGGCCGTAGTGCCTGCACTGTTTCTTACATCTTCTCACTCCCTTCTCTGGGGGCAAAAAGCAGCTGCTTGTGTGGGGTTTTTTGTCCTTCTTAAATGTGATTCCCAGAGGCGCTGTGACCATCACTGATGGCCTCAGCCTTGGTCAACAGCTACTCCAGCCTTGAGCCGGTTGGTGTTAGCTCTGTCAGGCCTGCAGAGAGCCTCTAGCTGCTTCTTGCAGAAGCCACCCCTGCAGCCCTTCCTCCTTCTCCAGCTACACAAAACTACAGCAATTGTGTAATGGGTTGTGTGGGAAAACTGAACAGACAGCAATGGTCAAAGTAAATTGTCAGATGAAAATATCAAATAATGATCAAAATCACAGGTGTCTGCTGATGATTATTAAATGTGATAATATGATCTCAGGCTCATGAAATCTCAACATTCCCCAGTTGCTGGAAGTTGGAAGAATACACCAGGGAAAGTCTCATTCTTTATTTTTTTCTTTTAGAATTTTTGTCTACTCATCTGCTCCTTAGGATTGCTACAGTTGAGGTATAGACCAAGACAATGTACTGTCCACTACAGGTTTAGAGATAATAATATACTTGTCAGTGTACAATTCAGCAGAGCACACAGTGTGTAACTAGTGATCTCTGAATCATTTCAGGCATTTGTAGGAGAGCTGCTGTGTGTGATTTTTTGATGCTAGACACAGCTTTATTATAGGTGTCTTTACTGTCTAGGTGTTTTAAATTCGCAGTCTCCAATTCCACTTCTATCTTCTCAAATAAAACTTTGTAACATGTAAAAAGTCAACAGTAATGTCATGCAAAATGGCAATTAACCATTCATCCACTGACCAATTAGGTTGGTTGAAACTGTTGAACTTCCTCATGATGCTAAGTCAACCACACATACCCCAGTGCTTCGATGTGAAGTGCTGCATAAAATCATCCACATTACTACTCTCCAGAAGCAGGAAATCCGTTTGTTTTGGTTATTCTAATCCTGACACTCAGTACTTTACTACTATTGATGCCAGTTGCTACTAGCTGTTTTTATTAAGGATAGGTGACTGTGGTGTACGCAATGGTGGTTATGTGTTTAAGTACAGGTGTCACATTGACTGTATCAAACAGCAGCAGCTGAAATGAGAGTTCCACAACAGAGAAGTCTTATGGTTGAAGAATTTTGCAATGCAGGAGACCAATATGAGCTTCCCTGTTCTTTTACCATTAAAGTATATAACAACAAGGTGTTTCTTAATAAAATTGATAAACAGAATTATCATGGTAATTCTGTCCTCCGGGCTCAGGTGTATTATCACATCATCACAGCTTGACAAGCTACATGTCGGTTGAATTGCCATAGATGACCATAAGCATGCTCTTAGACCATGGCAAACATAAGGTTATACAACTGAGCTTAATCCTTGATGAAATACTTAATTTATCTTGTCCTTGTGTGCATGAATCTGTTGTGGCTCATGTGAAATAGAACTTGACCATGTATTCAATTCATCCTTGTTAAATGTTTTTCATGGTAAACAGGTTGCCCTAAGAGAGCAATTAGCTTGAGGTAGAAGTCCTGTATTCCTTCTCCCTTGCAGGGCAATACAGCTTTCCAAAATCTAAATGTGTTTCTGCTCAGTCCTGCCAGCAATCTTTTTACTTGTTGGCTTTCTTTCAGTATCTTCACATTCTACCTTGTGCCCAACACCTTTTTTCCTTTTTTTAAATTTTATTTTTCCTTTTCTCTCTCATCAAAACTTTTTTCCCCCCAAGGATTGAAGGAGTTTCAGTGCAGCATGAAGATCAATAATACTTTAGGTCTGATGAGTACCATGAATTTGCAGTTGTTCTTAATCTGATTATTCCATTTCAGCTTGCTGTATTGCAAAAATAGATAATCTACTTTATTTTTTAGTTCATCCATCCCCCAGGCAGCAATGTATCAGTGGTATTTCTTCGTATGTTGGTAGACCTGTTTTATAATATGCTCAAAATTGCATGTCTTACAACTTTTTTGCCTCTTTACTGGATTACATTTTGTTATTTTAGAATGGGCAGGTTGGCTTTTACTAGACAGTAATTGTAAATGTCACATTTTGTAGAAATAAGGGCGCTACCTCTCTTCCAAAGAATAATCTGATAAATCAACTGAATGTAAGTTAGTTTGAGAAGATTGTAACTGAAAAACTTAACTAATTTATAAATGAAAATTGTAGAATGTTTTCGAGACAAAATATTTTTCCTACATGTGGTGGTACATTTCTAGAAGTTTCTTACAATAGGGATACTAATTCCAACAAGCGGGGTGTCTGTGTTTTGGTTTGGTTTAGAAGTATGGGAGAGCATGCTGAAGATACGATCAAAAGTATTTGTGAAATGAGAACAAAAATAGGAGGCTGGGGTCATAGAGGTTTTGGATACTTCCTCAGACCTGAAGAACATCACAATGAAAGTTTTAGAACTAAACTAGAACCTATTTTAGACAGGTTGTGTTGTATATGGGTTAGTTGTTGCAATGGGTTACACAAGACTTCCAGAAGCAGAGTTGGGCACAGTGTAGGTGAGTTTTTAATGCTGCCCTTCCCTTTTTATAGCTCTGTCTTGCAAGAACAAGAGTATTGTGGTTTCCATTTAATCACCGTTGAAATAATTGTCCAATTACACAACAATACATTGCCAATCTTTAAGTTTCATGTGTTTCAAAATAGACAAGGGAGTGGTGTTGAAGACAACTGCAGTTGAGGACATTGGTGGAGAGGTTAGAAAATGGAAGGTACTCGTAGTGGTCAGTAACAACTGCAGTGTTAAAGGTCCTCCTCTTCAGGTATAAGTTGCATCAGCTGGCACAGTGTGAGGTCTAAATGTCTCTCCTAATTTGTAGTGTATTAGAGGAAACATTTGCCTCAAGGTTTAAGCTTTTGATGAGATGAAATGCATTAATCACACATTTCTGTTCTGCATTTTCAGAAGAATGGCGTATCAAATGGAAGCCTCTACAAAAAAACATTTATTGAGCACTTTGAACAGGCACCAATGTATGTTGCTGTTCTTACTTTCCTGGGTTTTGGAGTGGGAACAGTATTTGGCTACCTGCGAGATTTTATGAGAGCCTGGGGACTAGAAAAACGAAACATTGCTGCAGAGAGAGAACAACAAAAAGTATGTATGAAAAAGAAAATATGTATCCAAAGCTGATACTATTTCTTTTATCCTACTTTGAAAAGAAACTGTGTGTCCAGGGCTGAGCTTTTCCCCTGCTTGCAAGTTATGTACAATAACCTACCTAAGTAAAAAGGCAGCAGCTTTTATCTTACAGGAGAACATTGCATAGGTATGAGAGGAATGACATGCACTGCAGTATAAACACATGTGTATGAATATGTACCTATACGTATATGGAAAATAATAATTTTCACCCAGAGAGCTGTTCACCTTGTTCTAAGAGTGTCAGAACACTCTTAGCAAAATAGAATCTCAGTGTATTAGATCGATCCACAGAAAAAGAAAACTCACAACTGACTTATTGTTAAATATATCACCCCCATTTTTCTTCGTCCAATCTTGCTGTCTATGTCATTCACAGTGGTAGGCAGTGCTATCTCTGTAATTGCTGACTTACGTTTGTTGAACTGCAGGTCCCAGAGCATTCAGGAATAATTGTCCCAGCACAAAGTGAATGTAACCTGAAGTCTTGAAAGTCCTGACTTAGGAATTTTTTCATCCTACATAGTTCTAAGTGAAACTTGCACCTCAGCAAGCTCAAGTGTCCTCTAACTTAGTTTAGATTTTTTTGTTGCTCCTGTTTGCTGTGCAGTTTGAGTCACCATTTACAATAACACCTGGCGTAATGGAGAAAAAATGGGCATAGTGTTGCTGTTCCTCTAACAATTCCCAAAAGTGTGTCCTGTTTTGGTTTTTCAAAGATGCATGTGCTACTTGATATAATATCATGTTGTAGCCTTTTTATCAGCATTCTTACAGAATACCCTTTTCAGTTCACTTCATGATTTGGCCATTTGTTGAGCTATTTTGATTCCAAACATGACAGTTAAATAATTTTTACTATCTGCCATGGTTTACGTGGTTGTTTATTTCCCCAGTCTCACACATATGTAACTATGGGCCCTGTTATTTCATCATTTTATTGTATACAATGCCTAATATGACTACATTCCTGTTTCATATAAATCTTTGATTAGTTTCCATACCTTCCTTTTAATTTAATTTCCAAGTAAAATCTATGGATAGAAAAGAATTTTCAATGAAAGCAGTTGTCTTAACCAGCTGTTTGCATGGCCAGTATGGGCCACTAATGCCCAGATCAATTACATTGGACTAGCTTTAATTTAAAGTGTCCAGCATTTCATTAAATATGAGTTGTTTATCCTAGTTTTGCAATCTGCTCAATTTGAAGCATTTGGTTTCTGCAAGTGAAAGAATCATGAGTACTTCTGTTTCCAACTTTTCAAATATTGGACTGGAGAATTAAGCCATCTTGTTGACCATTAAAAAACCCCAAACCACAAAACCAAAAACCCACCCCTAAAAAGACCCAACACTGCATGTCAAGGGAACTCAAGTAAGGTATTTGCTGATCAGAGTTGTTTGTGACATGGGAACATGTGGCTGTTATAGCTCTCTGTTTACTAACAAATCAGTTTTTCCTTTCTAATGGGAATGACTTCGGTACAGAAGCAGACATTTCCCTAGCAACATAACACTGTGCATGTTTTCAAACCAGGATTTTGTGCCACTTTATCAAGATTTTGAGAACTTTTACACCAGAAACCTCTATTTGAGAATACGGGATAACTGGAATCGTCCAATTTGCAGTGTCCCAGGGCCACAGTTTGACCTCATGGAACGTGTTACAGATGATTACAACTGGACGTTTAGGTGAGTCAGCTTCAACTCCTCAGCTGTCAGCTTCAGATACTCTTGATACTTCTGCAAAGCACAAAGTTGCATCCAGCCCCTCATACCTAGATCCTCAACCTAGCACACATCAGCCTTTTCTGAAATCAGTACCTAGCTGACAACCTGTCTCCTTTCTTCTGAACGTAGTTTGGAACTGCAGCGTGGAGGGCACTGAACTCTATTGCAAACGGGTTTTGTTTGGCTGTGTCAGCACAAGGAAGAGTGCTTACGCTTCGTTTGTAACAACAGACCTTTAGTCAGAATCTCACAACAAAATGTGTTATATCCCCTGGTTAGGATTTAAATAATTTCTTACATTGCATAAATGTGGCTTCTTACTAACATAGTGAAGCTTTGGCAGGGAGCATTAAGCCGTTTCCAGCTTGAAGATTTCAGTGTATCACAACTGTTACTGAATGAAAGAGACATGGAAATTCACCACATAGACAATGTGTAGGTTGACTGTTTCAGCTTATTGAGAATGTTTCCCACAACATTCTCGTCATGTTTAATTTCTGCATGTCTGTGAACACTGAGGATTTTGTGGAAGCTGTTGACAATTTGCTTGAAAAAATAGTGTACGTTTTTTCTCAAACACAGCCCTAGGTTGGATTGTGTATTTAAATCCATAAAACCCTTTCACCTAATACCAGTATATTGCCATCTACAGCTTGGAATCTGGCAAACATTCTGAGCAAAAAGCAGGATTTAACCATAGCTGGAAAAAGTTTTGGATTGTTAAAATTTTGTAGATTCCTAAGTAGGAATTTGACAGCAGAACAAAATTTGGTGGGACAATTTTTTGACTTGTTTTTGTCTGGGTTGGAGGGAAAGTTGCACTATTCTTTAAAATTTCCTTTGATTATAGGTTTACAGGACGGACTATCAAGAATGTAATCAATATGGGTTCTTATAACTACCTCGGCTTTGCAGAAACAGACGTTAATGCTTTGAAAACTGTGACCATAGAGCTACAAAAATATGGGACGGGAATCTGCAGTACCAGACAGGAAATGGGTGAGTAAACAGCAAGATGCCCACCCAAGGATTCTGTAACTACATGATTTTCCTTACAGATATGTTGAAGGAATTAGATGTGTTTTAGTCACAACACAATTACATGTTTCACTACTAAAGGTGATTCTCACTTGTTCATTATCACATAAGGATTTTTTTTTTTTTTTTTAAGACAAGTGTTGCTGATTTTTGGAAAAACCAAATGTGTCATGTAGTGTCATATAGATTTTTAATGATGCAAGTAGCAGGCTTATTTTTAAAAGAAACAAAATAAACATTGATATTTCAAGAATTGTTCTAGGGCTAATTTTATCTCATCGCAAATTTCTATCAGTTACCACCTACAGAGGGTTCTGATTAGTAAAATGAGCTTTTTAAAAAAAAAAAATCCCAATTTCCAAGAATATATTGTAAGGTTTTCTGACCTATGAATAGGCACAACATAGAAATTTCTAGTGTGCCTCTAAGGAATAAATTCGGGAAGGCTTTATCTGACTATTTTGATTTCTATATTGTTTACGATTTGTCTGGTTGCAACTTTTTTGTTTGTAGGCTGCATGTAGGGTTATCTTCAGCTGTATATTTTTACACAAAACCTTGCGTTCCTGATGGTGTGATCAGCCTGCATTTCAGAGAGAACAATTTCGAGCCACAGAAATGCAAGGGGAGGTTTCTCTCCAGACTTTATCTTTCTTAGGAGCTACCAAAAGGGTAAAAAAAAAAAAGGTAGGCTTCCCAGAAAGAGGATTCTGTTACAGACTTCCCTCCCTGGTACAGCAACCTGAAAAATTATCATATTGTATCTCTCAAACTGTTTTGCTCCAGAAATATTTTATTTCATTTGGGTTTTTATTTAAAGTCTTATTTCCAGAAAAAAACAAGTAGGGACCATCCGTCCCTACTTTCCTTTTGTGGGTGACCCATCTGGTGACTGTAATATATTGTTTAATCTGAATTGCATGCTTCAAAGTGGTCACCATTACTAGTCATCTAAGGTACTCTGTGTCTTTTTCTCTTGGATTCTATTCTGTCTGAGAATATTTCAAGCAGTTTTCAGTACGTCAAAAAAAATGCCTGCCTGGTGTTTTCATCCTTTTTATCTTTTGCAGAATTTTTTCTATGGAACACTTGCATAACTTATTCTCAAAAACAAACCTTATAAAAAGATTGTTTCTGTCTTCAAATATTATAAAAATCTTACTGATAAACTTAATCTATTTGGTTTTGAGACCAAATGTATACAGATTTCTTGGACTTTCTCTTCATCTGAACTCCTGTGCAGCACTCAAAGTTGTCCTGACAGATTGAGCAGAGTTTTAGATTCATTCCTATTGCTTTCACAACAGCTACTCCAATGCACTTCATTCAGCCTATTCACAATGCCAGAATGGACTACAGATGAATATTGTACGAGTCTTGTCACTATCAGTCTTTTAGGGAGTGAATTTCAGAGAGCGGCTTGGACAGAAAGACTTATTAAAATAGGAAAGCAGGGTGTTAAGAGCTGTCTTAAATGAGCATTTATAGCATTTTGTCCTAGGCAGCAGAGAACCTGTGCTTCTGTAGTCAGCAGAAAGCGAATTCGTTCCACAGAGCAATTCTGAGCAATGGTTGTTACTTCACTGACACTGGCTTCACTGCCAAGAAATGTATACACCACCTAAGGAAAATAGCTTCTTATTAGTACTGTGGATACCTTCTTTTCTTCTTCCTGTGTCCTCTTGTGCTGTTTCAGCTCTATTCTGGTTCACAGTTGAGCAGATTTGAAAAATTCTATCTAACTTAAAAATACATATTTTCAAGTGAGAGGTAGAGAATCATAGAATGTGTTTGGTTGGAAGGGACCTTTAAAGATCATCTAGGGAAGGGTTGTATGAAATGTATTTCCTTTTTTAATTGTAACTTGCCATTTTCATCTTAGGAAAAATAGAACATCATGGTTTTGTTCCCGAGCAGATTACATTTCAAAACTTTTATTGTGTGACTGAGCTAAAGTAGTTTGAAGTAAAAATGCAGTGACCTGTAGGAGCAAAAGCTCTAAATTGCCTGTGGGGTCCTAACCCAAGAGACCACTTGAACATATTTACAATTTCAAGCTAATTGACTTTGAAAGTACCACTCTGCTTGCATGCACTTAAGTGTCTGGCATGTTCAGGGTTTTACCGAGGTCTCTCTCACAGGTCTCTCTTTTTGAGAAGGATCATTCCACTTCTTTGAGATGATTTCAGAGAGGGAAAAACAAAGATGAAATAAATAACACTAATGTGAGTGATGTTCAGAAGAATACATGATGGTAAAACTGCCCTTTGTGGTCTTCTGCCTAAATTCCTCCTCTTCTAACTGTGCAGACTGTGGAGTGGCTGTAAACTGGAGCACAGGAAGTTCCGCCCCAACATGCGGAAGAACTTTTTCCCAGTCAGGGTGACAGAGCCCTGGGACAGGCTGCCCAGGGGGTGTGGAGTCTCCTTCTCTGGAGATATTCAAGCCTTGTCTGGATGCCTATCTATATAATATGAGATAGGGAGCTGCTTTGGCAGATGGGTTGGACCCGATGATCTCTCGAGGTCCCTTCCAACCCCTACGATTCTGTGATTCTGTGTGATTCTTTATACAATGCTGGCATACCAGAATGCTTTTGCAAGTAGTTTGCTCTCAGAATAACTTGAATATGGATGTACTAACACTGTTGTTTGTATCTTTACAAAACAGTGTTTTATTAGGGAAACGTAGTGAAGCTAAACCTTACTGTAAAACAGTTATTCTACATTGGCAGATAAGTCACTTAAGACTGTGTGTAAATATAGTTCAGAAATTCATTTCAGTAGGAACTGTGAAGCCCTGCTTATGCTTTCTCTAATATAATAGTGCACACACCACTTGAACAGACATTCCTGTTGAAGCACAAAAGCATAGGAAACTGATGAAAACAGTGGTTGGTCTTCCTAAATTTGTCCTCCATAAAAAGATTTAACTCTTTTCACTCAATTTTTAATTAATGCTCATTATTAATAATAATAATGGTGATAATATTAATAATGTCTATTTCTTAGCATAAATGTGCGTCATTTAAGACACATTCCTGAGGCTTTTGTGGGACTTTCAATCTGAAAGAGAAATATTTTCATTGTTTTTAAAAAACCAAGCTAACTATTGTCCCTTAGGAGCAAGATCTTGGGGTTACAAGTGGTAGTTTCAAGAAAGCATTAGTTTATTGTTCAGTGGTCAGAGAGTAAATCAAATACTAGAAATTAGGAAGTGAACAGAAATCCAACCATTAGAAACTCCATATGCTCCTGGATAAATCTGTGGTTTCCTGTCATCTTGAGTACTCTGTACAGTTCTGGTCAAAAACATTTAGCAGAGCTGGAAAGTGCCAGACAAGGGTAACTAGGATCATCAAAGGCCTCAAAGACTTTCTGTGTGAAGAGCTATTGAGCTAGCTGTCAGAATTGCCTCTCACCTGGCTCAAAAACAGCTTAAAGGGGGATGTTATAGAAACCTTCAAAATTATGTGTAGTGTGGGAAGAGTAGTCAGGGTTGACTGTTGTCTCTTCCACTACAAGACCTACACAGCTTTGTATGAAGTTGGTACAAGGTTTCCATCTAAATACAGGAGGCAGCTTTTCATACTGGAGACTGGCAGATCCAGAGAACTCATTGCAAAGAATGCTTCAGGTACTGAACCTTGACTCTCACTAGCATTGTACAGGACAATGACCACATATGGAGAGATCATTAAGAGTTACTAGAAATACCAAAACTATTATCTGCTTCAGGATGTCTTTATGCTGAAATTATTTTGAAGCTGGGATACTACTACATACGTATTTATCCTGCCTTCATTCTTCCATGGGCATCAATATAAGACCACTGTCAGATGAAGGATTATGGGAAAAAGGGACTTTTTGTGTGGTGTGGTCCATCTAATATTGTTTAGTGTTATTGTATATAATTAATTGTTTAGTATTGGTTTATATTATTACTTGCATGTCTGAGGCTATTGCTGTACAACCATTAGACCTGTGGACTAGCAGATCATCATATAAATTTGTCTCGAATCAGGAATGTGTGTAACAAATTAAAACATCTTTTGTCAGCAGCAGTCTCTCCTGCAGGTGTAGGAAAAGCCAATGTTTTTTTTATTTCTTTGGCTATTTCATTCTAAGTCAAGAAGCTAGTTGGGACATCAAAAAGCAGGAAGTTTTGTTTTGTAGGAGTAAACATTGGGTCTAAGACAATAACTCTTAAATGTTGGAGGATTTAAGTAACAGGAAGCCAGTTATTCAAGTAACTGGAGTATTACACATAAACTACCCCCAAAAATATATATACTATCATTTATTTTAATCTCCCTCTCAAAAGTGTTACCCTTTAGCTTAATAAAAATGCTAACAAATAGGAATCTAAATAAATTTGAAGTATCATGTATTCCCTCTATAGTGAAAAGAATGACAACTTGAATGCAAAGTCCTTTTTTTCTCCGAAAATCAGAATATTTCAATGGCTAGGCAGTAGTTGGCTGCTGATGGAGGGAAGCTGACAAGTCTCTTGTCTGAACCCATCCTGTCATTCTTATGTGTATAGTCAGCCTTTTCTAAGCAAGGTGACTTCAAATTATTGAGGGAGAAATATGCAAATGATGATTTAACACTGTTTCCTGCTCGCTGATTGCAGATGATAATAAAATCAGATTACATTTTTTTTCAAGATAAGGTAGATTATCATGACCTGAAGGTTCCTAGGCTTAGCACCAGGGCAGTGACAGGGCTGTCACATGAGCAGCTAGTCGCTCCAAGAGTCTATTTATCTAACGCACCATTATTCCTCATGGAGATGATATATGTGAGTAACAGGAGCAAATGTATCATTAGCGCTCCTTAAGCAGCCAAGCAGGATTCCTGCCTTTTGAAATCCTCCTCCTGTGATTATGCCTTGGACCAAAAGACAAGATGGAGCCTGCACAGAGCACTTGCAGGGTGATTCACTCTGGAGGGCACGGTTAGGAGGTTACCTTTTGCCTAGCTCACGCTCAGTTGTAGGGCTTTCTGTTTGTTTGAGGATTTTTATATGTTTGACTATGATCTGATTTCTAAAAAGCAGATCTGAAAACCTGTGCCAACATTTAAACTACAAAAGTAGCTCCATCTCCTTCACTTCTTTCTCAGGTTTTAAGGCCTAATCTGAATTTTCAGCAGCATTTCAAGAAGGTAAAAATAGTTATGTGGCTGTTCTTTCTTTTATACCACTTCAAAGCTTTAAATTGGGCCAGGGCTCATTTAAAACTCAGGACTGTACATGCACAGAAATAAATGGTCTGTTTCTAAATTAGGAGAAGGAGATAAAGAATAAAGTTCCCATAATTTACAGTTCCAAGTAGAAGCTTAAGGAGAAACATAGCCACATAAATAAAAAATATTGTTTTGGGGGTTTTTTTCATAATCTTGGCTACGTTCTGATAGGATATGGTATAAATTAGGTATAAACAGTTCATGAGAGGAATTTCCCTTTTTTTGTCGTCTCATTGTCATCTTCATTTTTGTGCCTACTCTCTCACAAATAAGTGATCTAACCTATGGTCAAGTTTGTTCCTGGTATTTCACCATTGCAAAAGTATGCTTTGCAAAGCATGATTAAGCTCTGGATAGTCTGTCTTCTGGCAGGTGGAACTAAAGGCATCAGGAGTAACTAAGGGTTGTGTGACTTGTTTAAAGTCTAAAATATCTCTAATCCATATGTTATCTACGTACATGCAAATATTTAGCCACTTGAGATACTGCTATTCAGCCTCTGGCATGAAGAGGCTGGTCTTCAACTGTAAATTTTAGCTGTGTGTTTTTATAAAGGAAAAAAAGCAAACAAGGGATCTAAATTAAACTGAAAACTTTGTTAAAATTAATCTCCTCGTTTCTGAGGATCAGTAAATTGCACAGATACATTGTTATATCTATGACACCTGCAGCCTCTTTTTTGTATGAAGGCAACATTAAGAAGGCTTGAGCATTTCCTTTCTTTCAAATGCTTCCTCAAACCACCCTTCTTTCAGGGTGCTTTTATGCACATGCAGCATTAAATGAGGCTAATACATAACATTACCATGTGCTTCTCTTCCTCAGTTTGGGCTCTGCTCTTACAGTGGCCTCTGTAGGACAGTGATACCATCTCCATCATCCACTCTTGTAGGATGGTGTGAATAAATAACTCTGTTTCTTCATCCTTCTAGTAACTCATCCAGTCTTGCCTTTATGAAAGTGCGTATGTGTTTCAGTTATCATATTCTTTCATCTCTGAAAAATATCTTGCCAGACTTTGTGACCTTAAACTCCTGTGCCACATTTGAAACTTAGCTGTTATATTCTGTTTACCACCCTCCTAAGGCTACCTCTGAAAAACCATCATTTTCATAAATTAATGGTTCTTATTCACCTTGGTGGGTCACATAAGTGATCCATAGGATTCCCATTTGCCATTCATATCTGAAAGTGGCCTTTATGGGGATATCTTCTTTTTCATTTAATGACTTGTTGCTTTTATCAGTTTTACTCCTCCAGCTTTTCTTTAACTTGAAGGGAACAGGTGTTTTCCTGTCATCTTTGGGTCTCAGAATTCAAAGTAGAAAATTTTATTGGAGGATACTGTTGCCAGTGCTGTTAGTTTAACCAGTACATGTCACTAGCACATAAGAACCTGAAAAACTGTGTTGGGCAGACTAACCAGTGGCACAAACCACCTTGCCCAAGCTGAAAGTGTCGAAGCTAAATAGTGAACAGCATGAATCATGGGAAGTGCATTTTCAGGCTTTATTTGTCAAGTATACTGACAGTGACTTTGAACCCAAGACCATGGGTAAGAGTAAGCCTATGAAAGTCTGCTCAAGCACAGTCTACTTCACGTTCCCCGTCCCCAGAGTGCAGTGTTGAGTTAATGGAGGGAACTGGGTCATCAGATTTTGAAGAGGGGATTTGCTTTGAAAAGTGTGGGAATCTGTGGAGGTGGCTACCATTGTGAAAGTCCACTTTTGATAAGATTTTAGGTTTTACTTTCCATAACACACATAATCTTGAAACACAATTAGCACCTGCTGTACACTATTGCTGTACACTATTGCATACAACTGTTCAGCAGGAATAACTTTCAAAAGAAATAATTCCATTTTGCCTCTTAAAGATGCAGGTAGCTTTCTCATTTTCTTTTTGTCTTAAACCTTTCCCAGTGAGATACCATATATTATTTAGTTGTATCCTTGTTTCTCAGGTCAAACCAAGCTGTAATCAGCATAAAAATCAAAGCAAGTAGAGGATGGGGAAAATCTAATGTTTATGTATAGGACAAACATAGAAGGTATCTGTGTACACAGTGTATTAACAAAAGACATCTAGTATATCACTTTTCATACACCACATCATGATGCTAGTCTGAATCAAGGACAACACAAGACATTTTAAGGGTGACGATAACCTGACTTGACACTGCTAGGGTTGTATTTACTGCAGACCAGTGTAATTACCACCTTTCTTATGTATCCTGAGATGTAGCAGCTTGTGCCAGAGGAAGCTCCCTTGAATCAAATTTCTATTAAGTTTCTTTATGCTTATTGGGGTGATTGCTGTGACCAGCTGGGAACACTAGTGGACAAGTTCCATCGCAGCAGAGCATAGCTGTTTCCTCCAGTGGAGAGAAGCCACATAATTGGTGCAGTTTATATGATGTCCAAGGACTGGCCCGCACTGGAGAAATCTTCTGATATGATCATATAATTGAATTATTTGTTGAATAAATACCCATATTACTTTAAACCTGGGAAAATGCAAGCTGCTATGCTTTATCTGCACTACTCAATACATATCACTGTCACAAACCTCCTACTGTCAGTACTGATGTGTATTGTATAGCTTCTGCAACACCTCACCTACCACCTACAATATTGCCATTATCATTACAGTAATTCAAAACCAGAGTTTGTTTTGCAAATCCTTGTCATACGGGTTTGGTTTTGCAAACCAAACCCCCATTGAGTCTAATTTGTATTCCAGGATTTGCAGGCAATGGCAATACACAACATCATCTGCATTCACTGTTAAGATTAGTAAATAATAAATAGAAATCGGTCATTTTCAGAATGAATCATTCTTCACCATCACAAAATCAATGAAAATAGGTCAAAAATGTGCTATTCCTTTCTGGTTCATCTAACAGATACTTGAACGAATAATCTATAGTGAGTCAATTTTTAAAAAACAGAAAACATATGATGCAACCCCAAATAGCAATTTAACTCCACCCCGTGGAGTCAGATTTAATCCTGGAAGAATTGGGGACAATTTTCTCATGCATTAAAATGCATGCCTCACAAAGCACAAACTGCCTGTTTCTCCTGCTTTCACAAACCTCTTTCTAATTCAGGTTGTGACCATAGTGTGGTTGGCTTCAAGCTTTCATTTTAGACTTCATCTTCTCTTTGTGTGCCCATAGCCCTAAGGCAACAAGTAACATCTGCAGGGAATACTAGGGCAGCTGACTGTGCTGGAACCCTCATTTGTAGGTGACTGCTGTAAAAGACTAAGTGGGTTCAAAATGTATAGAACTAACCATAGAAATATACCCTTAGACCTACTGGGCTTACAAGGGAAGACACATCCTCACACACACCTCCAATGAGCAGCTCAACTCTGAAACACTGTGTGGTTTTGTATTTCACAGAGCATGGCTACTAAGCAGTGGCTGTGTACAGAGCCAGCACATATCCTTGTGCATCTTGGGATCTACAAATACAAAAAAGTAGCCATCCTCAAAGAGCTTCATGCAGAGTTGCTCACATCTACTGCAGGTTCTGCAGCACCAAATTTTCTTTGTCATTTAACCTAAATTATCAGAGCACAGAGCCAGAAACCACCCAACTCGGTGTGCATCCAGTGCGATACAGTGAGTGCAGAGACAATCTGTCAGAGCTTCAAGGGTTGGCTAAGGTCTAGTAGAACCCAGGCAGGCTCTATGCAAAAAGTCCATGTAATCCAGGATTTTTCCAGGAGCCACATGATCCTTTTTTTTCTCCCTGGCTAGTGGAGAGTTACCTGCCTGCATGTTTTCTTCACATTTTGTTTCCAAGTGAATGCCATTTTTTACTTTGGGCATTTAATGAGAAAGAATAATGAAAACACTACCTTGCTGTAACCAGCTGAGTTAGTGCTCTTGCTGAACTTACACTGCTGACATTTTTATTTTTTTAATGAGCTTTCCTCCATGATGAAGGTAAGATCATCTTCCATTCTTTTTGAGACCCTCTAGCTAAATTTCTGCTTTCTTCCATTCATCTGCTCTTCGTGCACAGATTCCTTGTTCCAATCAACTATAATTCACTTTGCCAATATTATTGTGACATCAATTTATGCCACGCAAGTGAGGTGAAATATTCGCTTCTCCATTTTTATTCTTCTGTTCCCTGCTTCCTACCTTATTCATAGGGGAAATGCTTTGTCAGAATCCACAGGCCACTCTCTTTTCTTCCCCACAGATCATCCTGTAAGAATTCCTTCTGCCTTGGTACCTGCAATGCACACCCAGGCAACCAAAGACTAGAGAGCTGGCAAGTTGAGATGATTCATTACTCTTCAAAGTTATTTGTTATCTCAGTCTCTTAACACCACTCTTTTGTTTGTTGCTTTTTGTATTCTATCATCTTCCTTTGTCAGTTGGGTGGGAAAGGTACTGCTTTACCTGGATAGTTGGAACACCTTTATTTATTTGGAGACTCCAGGCACTAATACTGGATAAGTAACGTGTGATAAGGAAGGTTCGCTAGTGTTGCCTTATCATTTGTGTTTGACTGCTGAAAGGGAGGAAAGAGGAGAGTAATGATTAAATATGGAGAGTGGCAGAGCTTTTAACATCCAAAGTAGAAAAAGATAGAGAACACTTTTCTTTGTATCTATATAAAAATTATAATTACAGATTTTGCACACATACATAGGCACCCAAGAAAAAAAAATGGAAGAATTTTGTTGTTGTGGGGGTTTGGTTTTGTGTCCAGAGAGAATTCAAGAGTACCTGAGATGTTTGTCCCATATTTCCTATAAAAAGGAGGTATTTTTGTCCTCGCTGAGGATGGGGAAGGCAAAAACTTGCTCTTCAGAAACAACTATGCCAAAAGTTGTTGTTACAAAAAAGGACACTTTTTTCACCAAGTATTTGTTAGCATTAGTTATACCTGGTTTCCATCCATACCTTTTCTTGCATTATCCCACATGCACAAGATACAAACGGAAAACCTTCATTAGAACTTAATATCATATAGCTTAACGACACATTTCTAGCATGTTCTTTTGTATGGTTTTTTGTCTTTTCAAATAACTCCCACAGTTTACTGAGATTTAAGATGCCCTGTGCTTATTTCTGCAGGCACCTTAGACAAACATGTAGAGCTAGAGAAACTTGTGGCCAAGTTCCTTGGTGTGGAAGATGCTATGGTATTTGGCATGGGATTTGCAACTAACTCAATGAATATTCCAGCCCTTGTTGGGAAGGTGAGTACTTCCTAAAGGAACACATAGAGCAATTATTTATTAATTGTCTTAACAACTGTTGCAGTATTCTGGGCACCCATTAACAGCAAAGGCTTGATGGAGGAACAAAGCTTGATATCAGGAATGCATGAGTCATGAGGCTGATGACCTTGTGACCTTAAATATGCTCCTTCGTCATTTTTTCTAGCTGTGGGTGTTGCTGTCACACATACCTGACATCTCTTTAAGGATAAGGGATATGGTTATTTAGCTTTGCTTAACAAAGTTGCTTCTCCCTAAAACGTAAGCAAATTTTGCATCCTGTATCTCAGGTGTTGTGGGATGAAGTGTGTGGGCAACTTGCAGAGATATTGCTGAGCTGCCTGTGGTGAAAGATGATGATTAAGTCATTTTTTTACATTTAAAAAAAAGAGAAAGCACAGTGTTGAGCATTCTGGATGAACAGATTTCCAGCCAGCCCTGCAAAGAAAGTTGACAAGTCTAAAGTTGTGACCATATGACAAAAATTGGGTTCTTATTTGGTGTTGAAGGGACTTCATCTCCAGTTTGAGGTACCTAACACAAAGGTATGAAAATCCATCATCCTGTCAACCACTGCTCCTGACATAAGAAGCAGATACACAGTGCTGTTAGCTGGGAATAGGGGTACTTCCTCTTTAGTTCATGCAAGGGGGAAACAGTATTTCCCACTTGGTGGAGATGGAGTGAACTTGCTATGTGGTGCACAATCAAGATTTCTTCTGAAGTACCAGCCTAGAGGTCAAGTCACTTCTTCACTCAGCACTGAAGGTGAATTCAGCTTTTGCAAGGGATTTCAAAAATACACGTGCACAAGTGTTGGGCAGGGAGAATTGCTTCAGCTTCCCATGTAGAGACTCAGGCCTCTGTTAGAGGTGGGTATTTAGAGAAGCAGCACAAAGATATTACTGTATTTATTACATATAACTATAACAAGCCTGTATATGATATTGTATAGTATTTTAATATATGTATTACAGGTATTATGTAATTGCCCTGTGTTGGGGAGATTTATTCCTAAATTTTCCTGTCTGAGTCTAGCAGCTACATTTTCTTGTCAAGATGTATATACTCTTACTGTTAGTTCTGCATGCTAGTCTTTCAGCAGATTTGTGTGAGGATCTCTCTACCTAGGCATAATCTGTGTTTCAAAAATAAGTATTTATTTAATGTTGTATTGCCCTTTGGGTAATGAAACCACAGCACAAGATGTGGAATTGAAAGCAGAGTGAAATTATGGTTCCAGTTTGAATTTCAACTGCCAATTCTGCTTCCTGTTAATATATATACAAAGTTATTTCTCCTGCATTCTATTTTAATTTGTAAAAAGAAAATTATTTTTTCAACTGATTTAATTAAAGAAAAAATATACTGCAGGTGAACTGTATATGCATTTACCAGAGAAGGACCTTGCCTGGTGACTAGGCTTCACTCACATCATAGTGGAAGTGGGCTTTAGGAGGCACCAGTCTGTCCTAATCTCATTTCTGCAGCCCGGTGCTGATGTTAGTCCAGCCTCAGTATTACTTCTCCTTATGTTACTGTCATGCAGTCTTTATATATGGGGTGGGACTGCATTTTCCTTGCAACGCAAAATAGACTGTAGACAGGTGCTGGAGGAAGCAACATCACTTGGTTTTACTATAACACAATCAATGTCCATTAGGGTTATTCCCTACTTTCTAGTTATAGGAAATATGTGATCCCATTGCACAACCTGGGAATGCCTGAGAATCTGATCCCACAGTTTCTGCCTGCCTTTGCAGTGGGTCCTGGCACCTTCAGCAAAGTGGCAGAAAACCCACTTCATGTTTCATAAGTTCAGCTTAATTGGTGCAATGCTGTATCATAGACATGTGTATGCTGACACACACATGCACACGTGTCAATAGCCCCCCAATTCGTGCAGATGCTTATTGTACTCCTTCTCCACAGGGCTGCCTCATTTTAAGTGATGAGTTGAACCACACTTCTCTCGTTCTTGGTGCGAGGCTTTCAGGTGCTACTATTAGAATCTTCAAGCATAATAGTGAGTATTGAAGTTGGAAATATTTAGAGACAGAGTTGTTCACACCTCAAAGGCAAGAATGCTTCCTTTCAATGCTTTCTTTGCTATCAGTTCCCAGATAATGCTTTTCTCTAGGCAGAAGGATTAACTGTTCAATATTATGAGTGATTTCTGATGGAGAAAAATTAATAGTGTAATATTAAAATTGTTATTGTGTATGATTTGGGTCATCAGCTTGGACTTAATTTCAAAATCTGGAGTCGTTCTGTCTATTTGACATGCTGAATGATTGTGTGCTGTCATAAAGGTTTTATTGTTATTGTCACCATAGCCAAAACAGTACAAACATACTTTCCACGTTCTGTTTCTAGCAAGTTCAGTGCAACCAGAGTTACATTAATGTAGCATTACTTTGAAATGCTTACCCTGAATTCCCAGGTATCTGTGCCAAAGATGCAGATGGTTTTATCAAGACCATCATCCCAAGTATTCTCTGAAGTATTATGTTAGTATAGAAATCACACATTAACTTTGCAATCATTATCTTCTGAAACACTCATGTTTTTTAACTTTTATTTAGTTAATGCTGCTGTGGTTGCTGTCAGAAACATTGTGATTGGCTTTGCTGACAAAAGCTTGTTCTTTTCCTTTATTCCCTATTGCAATTCCCCTTTCCATCCCCACTGTTTACACCAGGCAGTGATTGCAACAGAGGTTAGGAAGCCAGAAAAGTGGTGAGGAATGAGCAAAGAGGTCTGATCAGCTTTGTTAATAACGAATGAAGTCCCTACTTTTTATTAAGTGTTGTGTTCAGCCCTGAGGTGAGCAAAAATTAATTACGCATATGCTGTCAAAGGCCTAAGGATCTGTTGGAATGAAAAGCACACTATAATTATAAGGTGTTGTTATAATTAATATATATTCATAAGTTGGGCAAGAAGCAATTTCTGACAATCATTCAAGAATTAAAGAACATCTGAACCCAAATATCCGAAAGTTTTTGGAGAAGTAATTAATCTTAGATTAGCCTGTAGCATACCCCAGCTTGGTTCACTTCCACACATCTGGATATCCTAGGCATGGTTGCTACTCCAGTCTTTTCTCAAGTCTTCTTTAGTTTGTTCAATGCCTTATCCCATTCAAACTCAGGTTTGCATCACATCTTATGGGATGACCTCTCACTACCCAAATCTGAATGTTCTCAGCCTCTCCACCCATCTATGGTGTGTGCAGCCCAGTTGGGTCGTGTTGCTTCCCACAGCATTTCAAAGGACATTCCAGTTTGAGGAGTGTATCTCTCTCAACTGCTAGGGAAGCAGTGAAGGCATCACTTTGAGCTGTTACTCTTGCTTTAAGGAATTCGGTCTCTAGCCATTCCCCAGTATTTCATTCCTCTCCCAAGAACTGTAGAATCATAGCTGATACTAACCAGCCTCTGCTTGTCCTTATGATAAATTAAAGCTAGTGTTCTTTTATGAATAGTGTATGAACCTAAAAATAGTAGTCAATTCTTCAAAAAGCACTCTTCCACCACAGTCCCTTTAAGGGTCTCAGGAACATCAGTGGAAGCCCATCTTGGTTGCTTTGGAAAAACTCATTCCTTTCTAGGTTAGAGATCCAATTTGCCAAAGTCGGTCTTTACACCATTTCTGAGCCATCCCCTTAACCTATTTTCAAAATGAAAGTTATGTGAGTAAAGTTTGGCATTGGAGTGTCAGCTTTTGTCATTACAGCTTTGTAGGCCCTGAGTCTTAAAAAGTTGTGTGTAGGGAACACTTCACACAAAGCATTCATGTTTTCTCTCTGGCCCACCCTGAGTCTCTCTACCTTATTTCCATGGTTACTAAGTTATTTCTTTTGAATATTTCCTTAATCATACCATGGAGTTACACATCACCAACAGCTTTTAAAATCACGTGTGCAGAAATGTATTTATGTGCCTTTTGCTTTGGAGAAAATAGGATGCGTATTGGGGGAGGATAGCAGTGGAATAGGCACTTTGTGTGCACTTTCACCCAAACTGAAGTACACAGTATTAGCTCTCTGTGGATCTGTCAGTGAGTGCTGTAACAGAAGTCAGTACAGTGAATTAATTGAGGACACACCAAAACTTCCAGCTTATGTTGGGAGGGTTCTTTTCAGCTTGGCAGTTAATTCTTGCTAATGTGTGGGTATATCGCATATAAACAGGCATGCACATGCATGCCCAGGCTGTCGGAGTGTATTAGTGCTGTCATTGTCATGCTTATGAACAAGGGAATTAAGCCATTAGCCATGTGATAGTGCTTGATGCAAAAGAAAGATTCCTTATGCTGTATTGGCCCTGCGGATGAGTAGGAAACTTTACACCTTGGATTACAGCTTGAAGATCTTTAATACGCATTAATTTCAGAATCAGGTAGTAATTCTTTTGTCTTTTTTTTAATCCTCCTCTGTACTCCTGTCAAAAAAGGCAATCAGGCAACAGCCTCCACCTCTTCCTTCCAAGGGCAGGGGATTGATGTACCTCATGTCATATAAGGAAATCAATGACCCTTTAAAGAACTTGGCCCTGGGCACCAACCAGAGGATGTTCTTGTGTCAGAGACTTGGCTGGGGCCTTTTGATGAGCAGTTGGAACAATTCTCTAGCAAGGTGGAGAAACAAAGAATACATCTGAGTCTTATCCCCAAAAAAACCGACTAGAACTTTAATGTTCAATTCATTCTTACTTCTATGCATGGAGAGAAGTTGTGTGCTGGCAAGAGTTGGCTCATCTCCTTTAGCGCTGTGCTGAGTTACACATGCGTAACTGTTTGACCTAGTATTGCTCTACCCTAAAGACAACAGATAAGATGCCAGGCAGGAACACCACTACTGCCTGAGACATGCTTTCTGTGCAGGAGAATCTAAGTAAGCTCAAATCAGGCACCAGATTTTGAATTTACATTTTTACAATTAGAACACAGCTTCAGAAAACAGACTTCCTTTGATGCACTGTGTTGCTTACATCAGCCTCTTTTGAAATGATGTGTAAACCCTTGATAAAATTGCCCAGAACATATTTTGTCTCCAACTTCATTGGTTGCACACATATAGAAGAGGTACTGGGAGAAGGGTGACCGTGATGTTTGTTGCAGTT
The DNA here is from genome assembly GCA_013400835.1 of Zapornia atra. NCBI lineage: Eukaryota > Metazoa > Chordata > Aves > Gruiformes > Rallidae > Zapornia > Zapornia atra. The sequence goes on from VZTU01008223.1 coordinate 29,870, forward strand.
ACTATAAATGGTTATCAAAATGAGGAGGAATAATTATGTAACAATTTAGTGAAGCAATGATGTATTTCCTGAACCAGTCACTTCCTCAATATTATACACAAGACATGCACAGGTTTGTTCTAGTAATTCCCCTTTCTAAAAATCTTGGCATTGTAAATGTCTCTCTCCTTCCTTTTTTGCCCCAATATGGAAAAATTGTTTTCAAAAGAAAAATTACAAGAAACTTTGTTCTATTATTAAAATTTTTCACAGAAAAGAAAGTTTAAACTGACATTTAAACTTGGTAGTGAAGCACATTCATCTTTCAAAAGTTGTGCTGTAGTTAAATCTACAAAATTGTGGTATTTTATTTCAAAGCATATAATCTGTAATCCTGGATCTGTCTGTGTCGTGGTTTTGTCTCAGCCAGCAGCTAAACACCAGCCAGTTCCTCACTTTCTTCTCCCCCTTGGCAGGATGGCGGAGGGAATCAAAAGAGTAAAAGTGAGAAAACTCACAGGTTGAGGCAAAGGTAACAACTAAGGAAGGCAAAAGCCACACACAGAAGCAAAGCAAACCAAAGATTTCCTTCCCCATTTCCCGTGGGCAGGCAGGTGCTGAGCCATCCCCAGGAAAGCAGGGCTCCATCACATGTAATAGTTACCTGGGAAGACAAACACCATCGCTCTGACCATCCTCTCCCTTCTTCTCCCAGCTTTACAAGATGAGCATGACACTGTGTGGTATGGAATATCCCTTTGGGCAGTTGGGGTCAGCTGTCCCAGCTGCATCCTTCCCAGATTATTGTGCACCTCCTGTTGGAGTGGTGTTGTCCCAGCACAAAAGGCCTTGGCTCTGTGTAAGCACTGCTCAGCAGTAACAAAAACATCTCTCTATTAGCAACGCTGTTTCCAGTACAAATCTAAACCATGGCCTCATGCTAGCTGCTATGAAGAAAACTAACTCTATCCCAGCCAGAGCCAACACAATTTGTCATTACTCAAAAGTAAATAATTATGCTTATTTCAATAATAAGCCAAAAAGTAATTTCTACCTATGACCTTAATTATGCATAATATAATTCTTATTCTTAAAATAGTGAGATTTTATTTCAGGAAGTGGGTGGTTAGCTGGGCCTCACATTTTTCACCAAAAAAATCTGAATAGTTCTTCTATAAGATATGAAATCGTTAGACCTCTGAGCTTTTCCTGAGTAGAATATAAGGCATATGGATGTCTCTCCTTTTTGACAACATTGCACAGATGTACAAGAAGCTTTTTGAGCCTTAAGGTGAATAATAGAACAGAAATGTGCTGTGAACCTGTAAGTCTATTTTTATTTGGACATAGGAATGTGCCCTGCATCCTGCCTACAATCCCTTCCTTGTAAACAGACAGGAATTTACAAGCTTGGGCTGAGAGAAATGCACAGGCACGTACCTACAGATCACTTCTGTGAGAGAAATTTTAGATAATTTCTATTCCATTTAAGCTCTATAACTAAAAAACATTGAATAGGGTCATTCCCTTCCTGTGGGGTCTCATTAGCACCATTGCCAGTCTTCACCCTGCCAGGGTCACACCAGTATGCTACTTGTGAGCTTTTGTGGATGCCAGCAGGAAATCTCAGCTCCCTGGAGCCTCTGCTCTGAGGAAAGGGTGTAGATTATTTTATTTATTTAAGGGAGTAGATGATTTGGTTTATTTATCTATTTATTAAATTTTAGGACCAGGAAAGTCCTACATTTATGTAGTAGCATTTTTATTGGGCTAAAATTCTTCTGACCTGAACATAAAGCATCTTTTTATCTCACCTGCTGTGGAGTGGACACCATTCAAGTCACCATGTCCCACACAGTGATTTGTTTGGGAAGCTAGAAAAGGGCTGCATTCCTACACTTGTAATGCAGCCAGCAGCACAGTCCAACATGTATGCAGTGGGAGGAAGGTGGGATGCTAAACATCTCCCTACCTCTGTCGTAGTAGTGGCTTGGCATTGGTTGCCTTTGTGCCGGAAGGTGTTTAATGTTACCCTTACCAGACCTGGGCTCCAGGGAGCCTCCCCCAGTCTAACTAGACAACCAGCATGGAGGTCCTTCTGCTATATGGGGGCTACGCTCTTGGATGTTTTTATTGCCTGGCCCTGGGAGAGGCTGACATATCACTTACTCTTTTTTATTGCTAAGACAATCTTTCATTAATATCATACCTTTTATAAGCATTTTTTCACAACCCCTGACCTTTATCTTGGTTAAATATTAGCCAAAAATCCCTTGGCCCTTCCAATAAAACTTGAAAAGCGAAACCAACCAGCTAACCATTCATCAGCTTGTGATTTTATCAAGGGTTTTCTCTCACGGCAATTCTGGGTCTGGTGCAGCATTTTTTGGTCTTATACTGGCATGAGGTGAGAGACTATCTTGATGCACTCAGTGGACAGATTAGTTGTGTTACTGACTAACTACATCCAAGTGAATTTGTTTTATAAGAAGGTGCCGTACCAGGCTTGGGATTTGTTTATTCTTTTTAGTTCCACTCCATTCTTCCCCTGTAGCATCAAACAGCTCAATTGCAGTGGTATTTTTAGGTTGCATCAGCTGTCTGTGGGAATGTCAGGACTATGCACAGAAGTGAGACCATGTGGAAGAAAAATTTCCAGGTTTCTTCACTGCAAGGGCACTACACTGTGCAATCAGAGCTACTGATACTACGAGGAGGGCAGGCAGTTGGAAGGCAGAACCAAGCACCTTGGCTAGATGTATCTGACCTCTAATCTGGTGTGTGAACTCACATCTAAGATGGGGATGAAAGTAGTACGTTCCTAGCTCCTCCTTACACACCTTCTCAGAGGATTGTGAAAGTAGTAAGGGATTTTTTTGGTTTCTCACAGACCAAGTGTTTGATGACAGAAGTGTGTCACGCAGGTGTGAACTGTTGAGGTTTCCATATAAAATATAGTTATCTGCTTGGACAACAGCTGTGAATTTATGTTAATGCAACTCTGGCTTTTCTCAGTCTGCTTAAATTAATGCTTTGGAGCTCAGATATGTGTGCCATGAGGAAAAAGAAAACACAGCTACCTAGAGGGATTGTAGTTAACTCTAAAAGAGATTCCAGGCAGAAGGCCCTTACCTTTCAGTGCAAATATATTCTCTAGGGAAAAATAAAGAAATAAGATTAAAAAAAGAAGTGGAAAACTGTAAGTGCAGGTCTTTAAGCAAGCAAGCAAATAAAATTGGGAGGAAATGAGAGGTAAATGAACAGGTAAAAATTAGCAAAAGAAATCTCTTTGGTTGCAAAACCCAAAGAGTTTGCAGTGGCTTAATACAAGATGGTTCCTAAAATTATTCATTTTTTTCCCAAAGCTGTACATGACCCTTGAATTTAAAAAGGGAGGGCAGTGTTATAGCTATTACAGAGCAGGATGGAGAAGTACATAACCCACTAAGGATTTGTGCTCTTTAAAGCCTCTGGCCACTATCAGAGACAAGACTATTGCACCAGATAGGTGGACCACAGCCTAAGCCAGTTTGGCGTGTATTTCCCTGTGACACATACAGACGCTGCCACAGAGAGGAGACTGGTATATCCTGCTCCTAGCATGCTGTGTCTGCATTTGCCCTCTCTGATTTGAGAAAGCCATGTCTGACTTGCCAAGCATGAGGAGGAAGCTTTCCTGAGCCAGGGCTCTTTACTTTCACAGAGATACAGGTTTATTGAAGGGCAGAAAGGGGAATCTCAGAGTGTTACTACAGTTGCAATAATCACCACTCCCACCACCCTGTTCCAAATTAAGCTATTCAAAGGTACGATTTCAGGGAAATCACTCTAAAAATGCTTTTGCTTTTCAGAGCTGTGCAGGCAGTCAGGGACTTCTCAAAGAGTTTTCAACAGAATGAAAATCACCTTCTGCAGTCCTGCAGTTTCTGTTCATATCAACAAAATCCCTCTGGTGATTTCCTTTTGTTGCTTTAGGGATCTGCAAGGAAGGGACAGCATTGGAGCTAATCACCTGAGTTGCCCACAAAAGGACAGTGACCAGAAAAGGTACCAGTGGACGGGAGAGCAAGAGAGGTGGTGGCAGATGCTGCAGCAGATGCACTGCGGCAGGGTATAGGTGGCAGCATGGGAAGCTGAGAAGGGACAGTGTCTGTAGGAACTTGTATGAGAGTGCAAAATGGGAGAAACTGAAAATGAGAGTGGCAAACACAAGGTAAAGGAAGAAAGAGGAATGTGATAAGGGCAGCAGTAGCCTGTTCATTTTAATTAAAAAGGATTCAGCTGACATCATGCAGGAGATTTCCAGCCCACACAGATGAACAGCGATGACATCTCCAGCGTTGCAATGTAAGGATGAGGGGTGGAGACACCGTGTCTCCCTGTAAGTAGGCACTGAGTGTGCCTGGGAGAGGGCAGGGGCTCCTCCAGGAGCCTGGAGTCCCACCTGCACTGGAGGCAGCATGACACATGTCTGCCTGCCCAGGTCCAGGCTCGCTTTGACCCACTGGCAGTTTGTGGTGTTTGTATTTCTGTTTAAGTAACTCTGGAGGATCCCAAACAAGGATTAGATAATGCAAGTATGTATTAAATAGTAAAAAACCTAACTAATCCACAGTTCCTATTTAGGAACCTTTATCTAGACAATATCTGTTTAGACTAAATTTGGTTCTGCTTTGATTAATCAATCAAGAGAAATTCTTAACACAATCTCCTGGGCAGGTGAAAGGTTGTTAACCATTACTGCTGAAAAGCCTGGGCTGGTGATGGTCAAACAAGGAAGGACAGTTATTTTCCCTGTAACTGGTTATTCAAGATGGACTCGTGCAACTCATCATCTCAGTGTCCCAGTGTTTCATGGTCTAACTATATTTAATGGGCAAATAATTTGATATCCAAAAAGTCACCTGCAGTTGCACTGTTGTTTTTCCTGGCATTCAGTATACCCCTCTTTCTGGAAAGCCTGAGTAAAAGAGCACTGTATCTTCACTGTGAAGTGAAGAAGCCTTTTGAGGGGAAGATGAACAGTTTCTCTTTTTCTCCCAATTTTCCCTTTCCAAATGAGGCACTACAAGCACAGAGTAAAAAGTAAAGTTCATTTACACCTAAACAAATCATGCTGACTGCTACAGGCCTAAGAAAGTGTCACATATACATGTTTTTCAGCATAGGACATGACACCCCAAGTGAGATAGCCCTCATTCTGCAGACAAGTCCTTTGCCTGTACTCCAGCCAGGGCTATGTCACACAAAATCAGGCAAGTTTATCCCTTGGAGCAGTTCTTCCCTATCATAGAATGGTGAGGGTTGGAAGGCACTTTAAAGATCATCAAGTTCCAACCCTACTGCCATAGGCAGAGACACTTCCACTAGACCAGGCTGCTCAAGGTTCCATCCAACCTGGCCTTGAACATCTCCAGGGAGGGAGCATCCACTGCCTCCTCCAGGATGAACAAGCCCAACTCTCTCAGCCTGTCTTCATAGGATATGTGCTCCAGCCCTCTAATCATCTTTGTGGCCCTCCTGTAGACGCATGTCTTGTCCTTCTTATACTGAGGACTCAAGAACTGGACGCAGTACTTGAGGTGGGGTCTCACAAGAGTGGAGCAGAGGGGCAGAATCACCTCCCTTGACCTGTTGGCCACGCTCCTTTTGATGCAGCACAGGATATGGTTAGCCTTCTTGGCTGCACGCATGCATTGTTGGCTCATGTTGAGCTTCTTATCCACCAGCAATCCTAAGTCATTCTCTGCAGGGCTACTCATGTTCCAGCCTGTATTGATGATGAGGATTGCCCCAACCCAGCTGCAGGACCTTGTACTTGTTCTTGTTGAACCTCATGAGGTTCACATGGGAGCACTTCTCCAGGTCCCTCCAGATTACATCCCATCTTTCCAGCGTGTCATCTGCACCACTTAGCTTGGTAGCATCTGCAAACTTGCTGAGGGTGCACTCAACCTTGTTGTCAATGTCACTGATGAGGATATTAAATAATATTGACCCCAGTATAGACCCTGAGACACACCACTTGCCACTGTAGTCTTATGTTCCACACTAGTTTGGACAGAGGAACTTTTCATATCTTTGCATTTTTTAAAGACCCTTATTGAACCATTCTATACATTTAATTCCTCTGTGCCCTCTCCTCTTTCCTTTCTTTCTTTGTGGTTATCTATGTTAAAACAACTGAATCTTAACACCATGCTTTCAGCTTGGAGGGCGGGGCACACTGCCTTTCCTGAAGTCTAGAATCAATCTTGACTGGCATATAGGCAGAATACTGAATTGAAAGGTCCTGTGTGATTCAGAGGAGGGTTTCAAAGGTCCCAAAAAGATTTAGATTACAATGGCATTGGTAGAGAAATAATTCAGTGAAGAAAAAGGGGCACACAAATTTTACTTTGAGTGACTGAATGAGCTTTCTGCCACCCTGGGGAGCCCTTCAATGCTCAGAACTCAAAAGGACTTCTGAATATTATCTACTTAAAAGACAAAGTGAGCAGCTCTCTTCTATGAAATATGCACGTAGTGCAAACGCTCAGCTGAGTTACAATTCCTCTTCTAAAGCTCCAAGGAACTTTTATTTCCTTGATTGCCATCTAGTGGACACTCTACTCTCTGCATTGGCTGGTTCATTCTAGCACTTCCATCTCCAAGCTCACTAAATTATAGCAAGGCCTTGCTAGGTCAAGACATGACATGGTAAGGTGTGGAGTGTCTCTGAGGTCAGTAAATGGTATTGGCAAGAGGCGAGGTACCAGTGTGAGGGTTCATGGCATAACCTGGCAATCTCTCAGGTCACAAGTTACTGATGATGGGAAGTTACTGTGCACGTGTCCTAGTTCCACTCAGGTACAAAGCAAGCTACAGTAGCCAAGCTATGTAACTAAGGTGTATTTTCTGTGGTTGGGATTACTGTATTTTAAAGATTAGCCTTGTCCTATTTCAGCAGATTATAATGACTGCATTAACATGTATTGCAGAAACAGTGAGGTTATATGATGAAGAAATGTCATTTTCTAACTCACAATTTCAGCTCCTTTGTAGTATTCCTTGAGTATTATGTCTCTGTAAGATGTTCTTTGAAAAAAAATTGACATGTTAATCCAGATGCCTGAAAAGTACCAGAATAATTCATTTTGAGAGTGTTCATTCATGTGCAGACACCAGAATGCTGCTTAGATTTCAACTCTGCATTGAAAGTCACATTTGGTCTTACCCTTATTACTATGATGCTTTTTCTTGCTCCTTCCATGTTTTTCAAAACTTCAGCAGCTTTTCTTCAGGAATTTTCATTAGATTATCCCCACTCATCCCTAACACCTCAGTTTCTAATCTTGTTCCAGGCCTCCTTACATTGAAGTCCTGCCAGTGCCAAGTGTTTTGGCACCAAGCGAGTGTATCCATGCCATGTGCCTGTGCCCCTTTGTCCTCTCCCTTTCTCATCAGCAATCTTTCACTCTGTCTCCTGCTTGAGAAGGACAAGATTTCTCTTGCTGACATACTGACATGCTTCATGCAGCCTGATCCAAACCTTTGCTGAAGGAGCGCGTGTTATTCGTGAAACCGTGGTGATGTTGGAAGGAGACCAAAAACTCACTATTCAGAAGCCTTGAGACATGAGTGTCAGCAACCCAGAGACAGAACTGCTGGCAATTAGCCTCACTACTTAAGCAGAGTGATTCCCTTTATATAAAACTGTATGCTCTATAATTTCCCAGATAAGATAGAAGCTTTTTGTACCTCTCCTTGTGACTAGATTACATTCAGGAAATTAAATTGATTGTTGGTTTTTGCCTACTAATAAAGTTTATTTTCAGGATATTTCTTTTAATGTTGACCTTTTCTGTATAGGAAAAACTAGTGCCTCGTAGAAAATCAAAAGTTCTTTAGAAAAATCTTTCTTAATGTTTTTCCTTTCCCCTTTTTTTTCTTATTTTTAAATAAAGATATGCAGAGCCTTGAGAAGTTGCTAAGGGATGCGATAATATATGGGCAGCCTCGAAGCCGCAGAGCATGGAGAAAAATTATCATACTCGTGGAGGGCATTTACAGGTATGTCTGTGTTTTAGAAACCTGAGTACTCTCATTTCTGAGGACAGAAAGAAGCAAACTTTGATTCTCAGTATCTGAGGAAATCCCTGGTATAACTTGCTCCAGTTAAATCCTGAATGTTGATTTAGCAAATCACAGTGGATTGGGAAACACATGGTGAGAGCAAGACGGATCATCAGCTGGTTGGCATGTGTTGTCACAGGTGTGAGAAAACCAATGGAGCTATAGAAGGTGAAGAGTTTTGCTAAGTGAGTAAACTGAGTTTTCTAGAGCTGTTTGTTATGCACAGGCAGATCAAAATACAGATACAAAGAACTAATTAAGTTCTGCGTGCCCAGCTCTACCCAGCTGTTGCAATGTAAAGCACAAGCTAAACATAGGTCAAGTGATATCAGCACCTTTCTAGTAACTCATGCTAGATCTAATAGACTCATGCTTTAACAGGAAAAACAATTAAAAGACCAGCTTTCAAAGAATTATATAGTAATGGTATTTCATGTAGCCCCAGTCCCTGGAGGAATTTGAATGAGAGCAGTGCCTTTAAGAATCTATTAGATAATATCAGCAACAATAATACATTTTAATTATAGGGCATCATAGTCAGATAGCTCTGATTCACTAGTGTGGTGCATCTTATACCCAACCAGAAAGACAAACCATCACTAGAGGTAAGCAGCAAAGAAGAGGCACCAGACAGGCTCACCATCCTGGGCTTAACTGCGTAAGTTAGGAGAAGGGTGCTGCGAGGCAGCCTTGAGGCTGGTGGATGGCATGGAGAAGGATCCATTAGAGGGCAAGGAGCTCAGGCAGGGAGAGGTAGAGATCATGAAGAGGAGGGAAGAGCTGATGAAGCAGGGACTTGGACAGTAAGAAGGTTTCCAGGGATCTAGGCAAGGCTACTGCAGCAAGGACAAGAAGGTGGCGGGGGAGTAGCAGCGGGATTGTTTTGGGAGTGGAACACCTGCACCAGAGAGAGAACCAGAACCACTGATTCACAGGGCATGTTGTGGGTTATGAAAACAACATTAAGCTATCTGCGTTGGCATCATATCGTGTGTTGCTGAAATACAGCCAGTCTAGATGGGCACTCATTTATGCCATTTCGTTGTGAAATGCTAGCACAGTTGAGCTGATAAGCTTTTCTTCATACAGAATCTTTTACAATCCCCTGTCATCACAACTTCATAGTTGTCAGTGCTTTTTTTTTTTTACCTAACATTTTCCATCTGCAAAGAGAACAAATCAGTCCTTACCTAAACACCTGTCACTCAGAGCTGAAACAGGTCAGCAGCAGATCAGCTGATCCAAAGCAGGCTGAACATCTCCTTTCAAACAGAATAAACAGAGCAAGACTGCAAATAAACATTGCTTGGCACTCCTAAAAGAAAGCTCAGTTTTAAGGACTTTGATCATGCAGAACTTAAGTGGACCACCAACATTTTACTGACAAATATTCACGTCGGTCACAGGGCCTAAAGAAACTGCTCCAGCTGCTGAGCTTTTTTAACTTTTAAATCCTTTACCCTGGTTGTTGACCACTAGAAGCTAGGCTGGTGACAGAGAAGCACTGATCAGTCTGAGCAGTGGCACAAGCCCACTGTCACATATTTGCAACTGTATCAAATGTCTGAAAATACAGAGTTTTCTTTTCCTCTAGTTTTGCGGCTCATTTTCAAAGATTTCATTCTCAAAAGTTTGAAGAAGCTTCTTTTGGAATGCAACCTAAAACCATGTTAAACTTCAGAGAACCTCACTAAAAAAACCCCATGAAGTTCCTTAAGCCCCATAAGAGCTAAATAATGTTAAGACCACATATGCCCTGGCCATCTGTGCTCATGAAAGGCATAAAGTAGAAGAAAAACAAAGCTCAGCTCTCTAATAGTCTCTCATTGGAAACTAGCCCTAGCAGTAGCTAGGTTGGTTGGTTAGTTGTTTTCATAGTCTAAGCAGATCAGAAGTTGAAGATTGTGGTTTGGTTGCAAAGCAAGTCTTCTGTGACTTGAGGGAGCAATGCCACCACACCCCACCAAGTTGTATCCCTGCCATCACTGCCAATCTGAGATGCACGCAGCTGATCTGTCCTTACAGCACTGCTGGGAACAGACTCAGCGTAGTCTAATCCAGTAAGTAGCTAATAACATCTCATGTGCAAAAGAAAAGCTGGATAAAGACATACTAGAAATACTCCTTGCTTTTTTGTGTGCATGTTCTTTCCTTTCTTGGCCCACAATTTTTGAAAGAGATTAACATTTTCCAACTCTATATTGGCTAATGTTAGATTTCTTGAAGATTTGCCAGATAAGTTAACTTTCATTTAAGAGGAGGTAGTGTTGTTAAAGTATTCTTCCTACAATACTTAATATTTCTTCTTTTTTTACCTTTTTTTTTTAATAGTTTTTTTCTTAATGGATTTTAGTTCTGCTTCAGAGAGAAGTAATGCAGAATTTAAATAACTTGGTCGGAGCCATTCTCCAAGTTACAGCTTGGCTTGCAAGTTTGGCTTGGCAAATTTTTACAGAAATACTTTTTCCAGAGATACAAAAGAAAAAAAAAAAAGAAAAAAAGAATTAAAATCTAAGCTTTCCTTCTTAAAAAAAATGTTATATAGGACACCATAGTATTAGTATGGCACAGTTGATGGTACAAAAATAAATTTGCCTTCTGTTTCCATTAGGAGTATGTTAAAGTGTTTATACTCTGCATAAAATTGGACTTACTGGCTGGCAAAATTTTAAAAGGGTCATTGTTAGCTAACTCGAGCATTTCTGAAAATCAGACTTATGTTTGAGACCATAAGCCACAGATTTTTCTTGGTTACCACAGAAGGCAGAATTGGCCCCTCAAGTTGGGAAGCTACATGTTAAATAGCAATAAGTACATGTTTGTTTGGTTTGTAATGTCTGTATTGTCTTAAAAGGAAAAAAGGATCATCAGCAGTAAATGTAATTACTAGTGAACACTGGTTCTTAACTTGGACTAGCCTAGGAGCAAATATATTCCATTTAAGTTCCAAACAGAGAGTCCATCTAGCCATCAATCTTCAGTACAAAAAGCACGAACAAGTTTTGGCTGTGTCCAAGGCACAAGTTAAACTGACTTGCTAAATCATATTTCTATTATTTAAATTCCAACTAATGTTTTCCTTGGCTTCTCCCATTTCCAGTTCAGGATTAATCTTTTACTGCGTTCTTACACGGTTTGTGGTAGGCTCCTGCTCTCTTGCAAACATATTTACCTAGTAGTCAGATGGGCCAAGGCCCAGGGCAGGAGTTACGGGGCACCACACACTCATCAGAACAGTTTGTTTTTCATTTGGTTGTCCCCTGCTTTTAATTTCATTTGGGTATTTTCCCTTCTGGCCCAGAAAATAAAATAGTTTTCTGATCAGTTAGATGTTGTTCAGTGCCTTTTCATGTGCATTACAAGTTCCTTGGGATTCAAGGCCAATACTGTAAGAAATTTATCAAGGTTATTTTTTATTTCCCTGGGATTAAGTGACTGGACTTGCAGAAAAGAATGGGATAATGTTTAGTGTCTTTGGCCAGGGACCAGCATTAAAGGTTAACATTTCTATCGTCTCAGTGTATGGGGTTGTATTTGAGGGCAGGGGGGGTTGGAAGGTTTCCTTAAAATTCTTGCTCTAAACTACAAAACAGAGGTTTTGGTATGAAAGTGCAACTTTTATGTAAGAAAACAATACCTAAATAAACATTAAAATGGAATGCATACATCCTGGGAGTAACAGGTCAGGAAAGGAAGGATTTTCCCTATTATAAACTAGCCTGAAAAGGGAGCAGATCAAGTTTTCAAATGTTGAAAGGTTGGTGGTGCTACAGGGCATATTTGGAGATGTTGAGTTGATATCATTACAAAGAAGATAAAGGTTGAATATCAGTAAAATAATTTTCCTGTCAGGAAGAAAACTTGAAACTGTGGTGCCAGCAGGATGTAGAAAATGCTTTTCCTGAGAAATTTCAACAAAACCCAGACAAAAACTGTCAGTATCCTGTCAAGAACAAGCTTGTGTTCCAAGTGAAGTGACCAGAACAAGTGCACAGCTCCTGTCTCTCAAAGCACCTGGCTCCACAATTCATCAGCTACATCAAGAAGAATCTCAGTGGTATGGTAGGGCTTGAACCAAGATGCAAAAATTCAACAGTCCTAAAAGTTTGGATTATGTCCTCACATCTGCAAGTAGATCCAAACTTTACTGAAGCAAGCTTTTGTGCCGGCCCACTGAACAAGGGAGATGAGGCTCAGCTGCAATCTAGAAGCTTTACATCCCTGCCACCCAGCTAATAATTTTTGCTACAAGACAGGATCCAATACAGGATCTAAGGGCCAGTTTACGTTCATCTGCATCCAGCTTTTTTGATGTGCCCTGTGTGCTTGAGCTGATCTGGAAACAGATCAGTAACTTTGTAGAAGTGACACAACCAGAGTGAGACAGAACCATTACGGTTCACTTCTGGCTCTTTGGTTTCAATTCAGCCAACATCACTGTTTACTGAAGGATTCAGTAAACTTTCCATTTGGGCTACCCAAGGGGTTATGTAAAGTGAGCTTTATCTTGGAGCAATTCTAAACAGAGCCGTGTTCATATCACAAACCATCTCCCAGGGTGAAAAGAGAGACCAAGAACAGAATAGGCAGCAACACAGCTTCTTCTCTGCCATCAGGAGGGCTGAGGCCTGTTTGAATGGCAGCACAGAAAATGTACACAAACCCAGTATCGCTTTATCTACTTCAAGGTCATGTTAGGATCTCTGTCAACTACTGTACAATTTATGTCAGCCAGCATCTTTCAAGAGCACTAAATCAATACTGAAACTGAATACAAGTGCCTTGTCTTGCTAAACAACTTAGAGTTCAAAGATAAATCTCATTTTAAAAATAAAAGTTTTCATTAAATCCTCTTAATGGTGAAGTTTTACAACAGCCATGTATCAACTCAGCAACAGCTCTGCTTCCATTCCACAAATATACAGCAAACCAAGCTCCATAATTTTAATTTACAGTTTTTACTCTTGTCTTTTGGAAGATAAATGTTGTCATCTCCATGAGCCACTAAGCCTAATGATGTCCATGTCCATGTGGAAAAGCTATTTCTGTCTTTCTCGGCCTATCTGGTCTGCCTATGTAGTGGTGGGAGGTGGAGGGTGGGGTGCCTATTTGCTTCCCTCTGCAGAGGTGCTCCTTGGCACCCCTCTCATTCTCTGACCAACCTGCAGACAAAAGCTGCCATACCTAGCACGTATGGTGCTGTGTGCCCAAGCACACCCAAGCTCAGTATAACTTTTAGCTGACTAATGCTTTGACTATGGGCTATATGGGGACTGTGGGCTCTGCCTGTGTATTCATTAGGAACATTGCTGTGCTGGTTCAAGTTGCTTCTGCCCCAGTTGCCAAGTGCAATTTGGGAAAAGTGAAAAAGCAAGAAAGCCCAACCTTTGCTTTGAGACCAGGGTGCCGATGCACAGCCTCACAGCTGCCTTTTCTGTGGCAAGACAGAATGCAGAGTTTGCCAGCAGTCACCTGACAGGCTAAAATGTGCCTCCAGATGCACACAGCCAAGCTCTCTGCACCTTCTGGTACAAAGAGAACAGGTAATCCTTGTCCATGGCTGCTTCCCTGTGCTGTTCTTTAAAGCTAAGGGAGACTTGCCTATGGGCAGGTTTCCTTCAAAACTGGAGACTAAGCTGTTTCCAAGTTTACTTGAGAGGCCAAAGGATGAAGAAGGACTAAAATTGGCAGAAGTTTCCCAAGTGCTAAAAGTACATCCTGCCCCTATTGTGTTACTAAACTTCCAGCTGCATCGCACAGGTAGAGTGGCAACAAAGCAACCTGTGAAAGCCACTGGGCCAAGATCTGAAAGTTGCCGAGAGTTTGTGTTGATATCACTGTTCTTTTGTACATGCTATTCAGGAAGAAACACAACATTTCTGCTTACCTGAAACTCTTGAGCATTAGCCATCAGGTACACCTTACCTGGAGGCCTTAGCCCTGTTTTTCCTGGCATCCAGCACTCTCGCTTTGGTTTTCATAGGGAGTTTTTAGCATTGGAAAACCCGTTCACCAGAGCTAGGGCATGAGAGCATGTTTAACTCATTATGAAATGAATACTGAGTGCATCAGAGCATATCCAAGCATAGCTGTACTCCATCACACAGAGATTTTCAAGACGTAGTAATCTTCACAGCAATGCCATTGATACTTCATCTTTATGGGATTAGAGTGCATTTCTTATTTGTCTCCCTGGGCTTTCTTTTTGCTGTACAGCTCCCCTGTGCCTTCTAACTTACCGACATGATTGCCAACAGTACAAAAGAATTATCATGTCTTCTTATGTCTACAAATCTCAGTACACCGTTAGTGCAAATTCAGAATGTTTCATTTTCCTGCAGGGCTGTAAGAAAGTAAAAAGAATGGAACTCTTTTTTTTTTTTTTTTTTTTCCCTTTTGGGTGCTAGGTGGCAGGCTGCATTTCCTAAGAAGTATGTGTTGGCAGAAAAAATTGGCAAGAGAGGATCTAAGCTCCCTTTTCTAATTCCCAAGTTTGTCCACTCTGAGGGCTGGTGGGGCTGCTTTGAGTTATGGCGCTGTCTGTGCATTTCAGGTGGCCCCTTCTCCTCTGCACGTTAGACCCAACTACTTTGCACCAGGGTAATTTTCTCTAGAGCTGTTATCCCACAAATATTGCCACATTAGCAGATAACGAAGTAAGCAAGTACCAGACTGAATTACAGAGGTTCCTTTATAATTCATTACAGTATTTGCTTTGTAGTGAATTGTAACATGTTGGTTTGGGTGAGTATCTCCCTCACTTTACACCTTCCCCTCCCCTTTCTGGCATGTTAAAAATTTGCAGCTCTTCAAAGACTTTTTGACTGGTTTTGGTTCTAAAACTGTTTGACTGTTTTATACTCACCCACGGATAGCAAAGGGTTGCAATTTTTCTTTCAACTATACATACAAATTGAGGTTCCAGAAGATCTTTCACGGAGTAAGGCAATTAACGTGTATATTTTCTGGTGGTATCTTAAAGAGAAAGAGAGTACAGGATTTGTAGTTCATCCTTGATTCTCTCCATCTGCAGCATGGAAGGGTCCATCGTGCGCCTGCCAGAGATAGTCTCCTTGAAGAAGAAATACAAAGCCTACCTCTACTTGGACGAAGCTCACAGCATCGGCGCGGTGGGAGCTACGGGCCGCGGAGTTGTGGAGTACTTCGGTATGAGTCCTGATGATGTTGATGTGTTAATGGGAACATTCACAAAGAGCTTTGGTGCAGCTGGAGGATACATAGCTGGCAAAAAGGTAAAAAGAACACATAAACATTTTAGTATCGGGGTGGCAGGAAGTACCTTCTTATGGATGATGTATTACATTATCTTTCTGCGTAGACTGCTTTGCTGGAGCACTGTCCTAAAGCTAATGCCATTTTTGTCTGGATCACATCAAACAGTCAGACTTATTTTTCTCTCATGTTCATATTATGTAATTTGCTTGGATTGGGTATTTCTGTGCCACCCTGATGATTGTTGTTTGTCTTGGAAATGTTTAGACATGTTGTGGTTGGATAAATATACTTTGCTATATTAATTTGCATGCAGACTGCTCGTTACTTTGTTTCACATTTGTAAACAGCATGTGGAGCAATAGTGAGAGATTAAAGCCACAGTTTCAGCCACTGATAATAAAATTCCTAAACAGTTGTGGATTTTCATAGTTGCATTTTTTAGGAGGATGGAGAAAGAAGGTTACTGAGGGCCTTTTGCAATAGTAAAACTCGTGTCCTCAGTTGCTCTGCGTACGTTAACAAAACAGCCTCTTGCCAACAACAGATGTCAACAAAAAGTTGAGTTGAAGAAGAGGAAAGAGTAATCAGCACCATTGTGAAATGTCATCAGTTTTGCTGCTTGACAGAGATATCAAGTGGTTGCTGATTATTTACTGTTTTCATACCCTGATGAATGTATTTCTTAACCAGTTTGCTGAATGAGTAGGAAGCTTGTTTAGACAGCCCATATGGTTGTTGTCAGGAAAACATTCGTAAGGGTAGCACTTGAGTAGAATTAAAGGGTCATGAAAAATACAAATTTCTTACTGTCTTTTTTGGTTTTGTCTCCAGAGATCTTAAAACAGGCTATACATCAATAATCTACTTTCTTTGTTTCCTTTGCTACTTGAATTTGTATCTGAAGGTTTAAACTCATACCAAAAACGACATGGCTAATGTAGCTAGAAATTATAGGAAGCCTAGACCTGTGAAAAGCAGTCTAAAGTAATTCATTATCTAATCCTTGGAAGTTTTCTTAAATGGAAGTGCGACCTCTTTTCACTAAGCTTTGCCTTGGGCTCCTGGGTCCTGGTGGCAGCTGCTCATCCAACACACTTAGCACACTTAAATTCATTTCTGCAGCCAAACCTCACTGTGGCACAGTTAATTCTGCATCAGCTACAGCACAGAAGCCTTCTCAGCCATTTGATCAAACCCTTAGGATTACAACTGCAATATAGTAATGCATAACTCTTGTAAGTTTAATTAAATCTTTATGTTTAGCATTGGAGTGGCCACATAGATTCATACAGCTATTTTGTCAATAAGCTGTGTTACCAGCTTTGGGTTTTTTCTGGCAATATTTTTTATCAAAGGCAGTTTTCAAGCAGGCCTCATCCCTTTCTCACTGTAATGCATTCAACTTCTAGTGTAGTAACCATTACTCTGATACTTGCACTGGGAGGTATATGCTGTCATAGCAATGATGGTCTGCATTCAAGCACTGAATTCCTACAGTGTCCCCAGATTCAGGAGAGTTCCTGGAGCTTTAAACATGCCCACAGGACATCAGTGCTTTTTCTAGGAGCACAGTTTGTGCTTTTAGTTACACAGGGAAAAGTTAAAGCAACTATAATATGACTCTACCTGCCACACTGATGGAAAGTTTCCATTGAAAGAAATGCATATGCTAATAGCCAAAGACGGATCCCAGTGATGTTGCTTTTCCTGGGTGAAGTCCGGTGGCAGAGGAAGTATACTGATGTCATACAGGCTTTGTTTCATTCCCAGAGAGGAACCAAACGGTACTTCAAGTGCAGCTGTTCATTGGTCTTTAAATGATTTTGGCTGCTTTATAGTAAGCCTTAGCACAGAAGTAATCATTACTCCAGACTTTTGTTTCAGCTGTAATTGCCCCACTTAGATGGTAAAGTATGTGCACCTGCCTGAAGTTTCTTCAGGCTGTGTATTAACAGCAGCCAAGAAAGCAAACCAATAACTGGTGAAACATCCTCTTATTTTTACATGTTCTCACTCCTGCAGTAGTTAAGAGGGGGATCTACTGGTTGGTCAGCTCAAAGCTCATTCAAGCTTTTGTTTTCCTTGTGTAAGGACCTCGTGGACTTTTTACGGACTCATTCTCACAGTGCTGTGTACGCCACCTCTATGTGTCCACCCGTAGCAGAGCAAATCATCAGGGCAATGAAATGTCTCATGGGACTAGATGGGACAACACAAGGTAAGCCACCTTCTTTAACTTCACTTATTTCAACTGCTACCAGAGTATCTACTGTGTACAGACACATGAAAATGTCATACAGCAGCAAAGCAGTATGGTAATGCAATGCAAATGAAATAATTCTTACGGTAAAAATAATATCCAAATCATCATACTTGTAAGTACTGTTGACTCTGTTTCTTCTTACACACTCATCCATGTGCAACAGGGATGGAAATAGCCTTGGATTCTGGCTCTGTAGTTGCCAGCCCACACTGTTTTGCAGCAACAAATAGAAGTACATGAATTTCCCTTTGAATAGATTGACTTTGTAGGAGGGATTAATAAGGACATGCTGTTCATGGGCTAGATGCTGCCTGCCAGGGTAGCTTCGTTTTTAGTGAGAATGCTTCCAAATGACAAGCAACTCAAGCATGGAGGAATATTTCAAAACAGGTATTGTATATTAAACAATGGCATGTAGAAGATTAGCATAATAATTCATATCTCACTCAGGCATTAATTATGATGTCCTGAAAGTAGTTTTGAAGTACATTTTGCCCCAAAAGAATTGACTACTTGGTTTCTTTATGAACAATTAGATTTATTTATACTCCTCTCCTGAAGTGGCAGATGCAGCTACTGTCCCATCTTCTGCGTAACAGGCAACAAGCAACAGAACATCTGTGTGCTACTGTTTCAGAGTGGAACTGGTATATATTCAATATTCTAGGATTTAAATCCCAACTTAGATTGGGATTTTAAAAAGCTGATGCTTTTTGAATTTGTATAGTTTTTGTCCAGAACACCTGAGAATCATGTCTGTGTAACACTGAGCTGAAGATACAGATTCAGCTCTGAATTGCTATCTCTTTTACAGCAGCGCTGTGCTGCTTCCTCTTACCGTGTGTAGGACTAACAGTAATTCTGTGTTAGTCCCCCTGGTAGCTCTGACTGGGGTAAGGTGGAAATGGAAAGGAAAAAGGGTATTATGAGAGCAGGGAAGATACTGCTCTGTACTGTTGTGTTGCAAGTGCCCTGGAGGGGATTTCAAACCATGACAGACACAAGGATACTAAGATGTTTATCACAGCCCTTCAGTGAGGCTGGAATTTACAAAAGGAAGGACAGAGGATCCAGTCCCAGTGCCAAATTCTGCTGAGTGCAATAACAAAGTGCAGCAAAACTCCCATGCAGTGTGTAGACAATGAGGAAATGATGCTTCTGTCATTTTGGCAGAGAAGTCAGAGTGTAGCAACTGTTTCCAACTTGAAATTTGAAAGGTCAAGGTTGCACACACTAATGCCTACATCCTGTGCAATAGAAGAGACCAGCCCTGACATGGTGGTTCTACCTTGGGGGCTGTGCGTGCAGCCTGTCCGGCGCCCTGCGCTAGCTATAGGAAGGGCTTGCCGTCAGAGGGCGGCCTTAGACTGAGCCTTCCCAAGAGTGATGTACTTCAGGCTCCCATAGATGCCGCGTGTAAAATATTAAACATGCAGAGCAGTTCCAAACCTTCAAAGCCTCTTAAAAATCATCTTCACTTAGCATGATGCTGCGTGCAGTTCAGCACAGGCTAATAGGAGAGCCTGGTTCAAGATGGAGTCTCTTAAGATGTGCGTGTCTGTCTGGGGGCTAAGATTTCCAGCTCTTTCAGAAGCAGTGTTTTTTAATTACATGATGTTTGTATTTCTGCACAAGTGTTTATTAAGACTTCTGCAAATACTTTATGAAATAAATTAGTGTTCCATCATTTTTGTTCCAAATTTGTCTTGCAGCATGAAATGCAAATGAATAGAAAAGCAAATTAATAAATCATATATCACAACTTAGAGTGCTGCACAAAGTCTAGCAAACTGGCTATGGTGTGTAAAAATGGGTTTTGCCCTTCTGAGGCAGACTCATTATTTTAGCCTATTGGTTTTTCTTTCATGTGGGCCTCCCTTCATTAGCCTGTCCTGTGGACTACAAAAAAAACCAACCCCAACACACAAAACCCACAACCCAAAACACAGGAAAAAATGTTATGCTGGACCACACTACAATGCTGCTTTGGCACTAGAGAGAGGGAGGGGGTGACTTAGAAAGGAGGGGGGGGTTGGAACAGAAGGAAGAAAGCACTATGTCTTCTTAGATATTTTTGTTTCCAAGGGCAACAGCAGCCTTGGCTGAGTTCTTTTGGTCTGCTGTCATAGAAAACGGTGAATCCTGCATGTGAGCCATCCTTGTGAGAGCATGAACCATGCAGCAGAGACACCTGGCACAGAAGTGTCAAGTGAAGCAGAGTTGCCACAGGGTGGTACAGACTCTTTGTTCCTTGGAAGCCCATTGAATTGAAAAAAAGGAATTTATTTTGCAATTTATTTCAAATGGCATTCTCTTCCCACAAGTAGATTTGGGGAATCCTTTATAAGAAGATCTCCGCTGCCCGTGCTCCAGAGGGCATTTCTGTGGGGGAAGGAGCCTTGCAAAAGATACTGGCACGATTTGGAAAAGAATGAAATTAGAGTTTGCTAAAAAGTTCCATGTTAACTAGAGGGTGCTTCTTGAAAAGAGTATGAAATGATGGGATGCAAAATATGTTAGTCCTTAAGTTCAGGTGTAAGAACAAGATGGGTTGATTCTTCAGTGCATTAATAGAAAACTAAGGAAATGAAGACTGACATGGCCCTTTAAATTGTTGCTCTGAAAACTCTTTGTTCTGCATTTCTTAGCACTTCAAACAGTCTTTTCTATCTTCCCAGATATCATGCTTTTACATTTTCTTCAATTTCTTGCTAGTTACTTTCCACTAATTTGCTAAGCAGCTGATCCAGAATAGAGCAGCAGAGGTAGAATTATATAGTGGGTAATGCCAGAGGCCAGAAATGCAGTGAACACAGCTTGTGCTTATCCTGGCATGGATCCAAATGATTGATCTCCCATATTGTCTTCCTTTATTTTCAATTAGTAAGAATATGGTTGTTTGGAAAAGGAAACAGGGTGTGCATCTCCAGAATAGGATCAGTATGCTGGATGCATGGCTGCAGGATATGAATGAATGTGTATGGACACGGGGGGTACAGCTGAATTACAAGGAAGGAACAGGTTAGAGCTTTAAAAATACTACTATGAAATGTAAACGATTTAGCTGGAAATGATCCACAACTGGTTTCTGCTTCAGGCTTCCATTTTTTCCAATCAACAAAAAAGTTCAGTCCTTTCTCATAAACCAGACAGATATACATAGTTTTGATGATTTTTTGGGGGAAAAAAATTTAGAAAAATCCTTTTTTCCCTGAGGAGTTCCCCTCCAGTTTCTCCAGGATTTAGGATGCAGATCTGGGTTGTGACAGCCAAACTTGTAACTTTTGCCATATCTGTGAAATGCCATCTGAGTCTTACGATGCTACAAGTCTCTGAAGAAATCTCTACTTGAGTGGCAAATCTCAGTATCAACTGAGTGAAGGTGAATCTTCCAGCTCAGTGTGGGGGGCCTGAACAGAGCATCCCTCACCTGGCACCCGGGCAGGGGGCTGGGTCCTGAGCACCTGAGTCCATCCTGCCTTGTCAGGCACTTAGGGAGCTGAGCCAGGAAGATTAAAGAGATAAGAGACTTTGACAAGTAAAGGAGACACAACAGTGAATAGATAACAAGTGGGTGATAAGGATGGAGACTAGGACCAAAATAAGATGCTGAGGAGACCAGCTGGAGAGGCTGTGAACAAAAAGGGCCTTGTGTGGGGAAAGAGAAGAAGTGGGACAATGTGTCTGCTAGAAACCTATAGTAAACACACAAGCCTCCAAACCCATGCTGCCATGTCAGACAGTCCTTGTGCTCTGGTCAGCAAACTGCTGTGGAAGTGGGCTAGCAAGATGTGTGCTTACCTTTCTTGGCAGCAGAAGACTCCAGTTTGGATGAGGAAGTTCTCATTTTAAAAGCCTCGTGCTGACATAAGTAAAAACCCACAGAGATGTTGTGTCTCCCACAGGAATCATCAATAAATGTATGAAGATGCCCCATATCAGTATTCGTTTGTTGTTCTTGCCAGGGCAGTAAGTTGGGGTCACTGACCAAGTTCTTTGTTTCTTGAGTGACTTGTATCAGAGGAGTCAGAGAATGACAACAAAAATTGTGAATTTATTTCCATTTTCATATAAAATTTTTAGCAGAGTGTAAATCGTGGCAATTTTGATGCCATGTTTTACAGGACTGTCTGAATATTGATGGCTAGTAGAACAAGACACATTTAACCTTGGTAACATAATGTCATAGATAATATCATAGTTCCTATAATAGAGCTGTTCAAAAGCACATGAACTTCTGGCAGTCACATTTCCATTAGCAATGTCATAAGGCAGCAAGTTCCACAATTCAGTTCATATAGTCTATAAGAAAAAAAAATCATTTTATCCCTCTGAAGCCTTTGTGGCCTTTTCATCTCAAATGTGTCTCTTCTCATTTATTAGGAGGTATGGGAAGCAGAAGTTCCCTTGGCATTTACTCTTCATAATTCATAATATAGAAACACTTTATATGTTCTCCTCATGGCTTCTCATTACACCACTGGACATACCTCAGGAAACTCAGAAGCTGTTTTGGTGATTTTATCCCTGTGATGAGAATGTGGTTGACTCAGAGAGTTTGGACCCCTCACAAATTGTCAAGCACACTTGCTTGCCTGCAATACAGCCCCTTGAGCAGTGACCTCAGACCTTTTTGTAGCCTTTCTCCCTGAGAATACCAAAAGTGTATTTTTACACTTAAAATTTGATAGGTAAAAAATAGAACCACTAAGCAGACAGTTAAGACTGTTAGAAAATCTAGAGCCATTTTCTTGATAACTAATTATAGATTGTAGCGGTGTAAAAAGCAAATTGCAGCATTTGCAAAGGCATCATTTTTCTATTTAATGAATGGCAAACAGTAATTCACCAACAGCAATAGGCATTTTTTATGTTTTTTATGGGATCATGAAAAATTTAAGCCCCTATCCTCAAGAACCTACTGTCCTTGTTATGTTAAACAATAATCCCTGAGGGTGTTCAGATAGAAAGTGTTGCTTTAAAATGTTGATTTACTTTGCCTTCTGCTCTGATTGGTTTATCTTTTTGCAGCTACTAGTTTTTATTTTTCCTTTAGCATTTCTGCTCATTCAGACTGTGAGAAGCTGCAGAACACTGCTTTCTGTTTTGGCTTGGCATTAAAAAGATCTGCTCTAAAAGGTTCCTTTCTCCAACATTTCCGTCTGCCTTCGATTTTTGTATAACTGGAGGACCAGCTTCTTAAACTGCTCAGTTTCCAACATTTTCCACTGCTATCTCTGCTCAGCAATCTTTTGAAAACATTGGCTTTGCCTGACAGGGTCTTCTGTGAATTCAAAACCTTAGTTTCACATCACCACGACCCGCACTGGTGCCAGGAAGGGCAGTCTTGCCCTCCTCTTTGCCTTTCACCCCCTGCCTATGCCCTTATTCCTGCCCCTTCTCCTCATGCCAGCGTTAGTGTTCGTGCAGCCGTGCAGTGAACTGAATCAGAGAACCGATCTAGCTGAAAAATACCCAACCCTCCCACAAATGGCCAGCGTACAGCCAAACTGGTTCCCTGAGCCAATCTACCCTGTGGCTACACAAATCCCAGTGCCAGGATTTGAGCAGCTGGAGCAGAGAGGAACGATCCCTTTTGCAGCAAAATTGCATCTGTGCCAGACTGAGCTGGTCATGAAACTATAGCTGTAAGCTTTAATTCTGCAAGCTACTTAGCAACAGACCCCTTGAACCTGCTCGAAACAGCTTACGGAATCAGTCACACAAAAGTAGAGCTTTTTTACTGTTCCCTCTCAAATTCTCATTTTGCTGCTTCATTCTGAGATGATTGCTTCTCTCGGGTCCTCATCAAGCAGACTGCTTGAACCCTGGCTTAATTTTAAGTAAGTTAATATTCCCAGTAAGTATGTGCTTACATTTAAAGCACTTAAGTGAATTCATTCCCTGTTTGCAGAGCATTGACTCCATGACTAGGGCTCCTGGTCACTATGACGGTGAAGATGCTAATGAATATAATATGCTGTTATGGTTATTTTTGGTCTGAGCTGAACATCACAGGTGTTCTCCCAGCAGTGAATGATGAAACAGAGCTGAATTCTGCCATCTTTACTCAAAATGAGTGGACGTGCTGTTCCAGTGGAGCCACCTGCCATGCGATTCACCTCCTAACAGGAAGCCAAATGTATCCACAGAGGGTCAGCTGATCTAAAGAAGCAGGGGTATTTAGTGCTGGCAGTGATTTGCAAGAGCTCTGAGGATTGACCAAATTCGACCTCGTATGAAGTCACTCTTTCCACATCCAAAGTTACACCATTGCTGCACTCCTCTAGCAGACAGGTGTCCCCCCGCTATTCACAAGTAGGAACTGCAGGCAGAGGAGGGATGCGGTTGGACTTGGATGTGACTCGTAGCCTGTTCCCCAGCAGAGGAAGCTACGCTTTCCCCAGGGACAGTAACGTGCAGCTCCATGACACCATCACCTTTTAAGGGTGTCTTTGCTGCAAGGATAGAGCATGAGGATCCCTCCACCCTCCTAGCTGCTGCTTGCCACTCCCCAAAGAATCCAGCTTGGTTATCAGCCTGAGGAGCACAGAGGAGGAGAGAGTGCCTTTTCTAACAGGGTTTAAGATCACTGGCATTTCAGAAATACCTAATGTGATGCAGATGGAGGCCTAGTGCACTGGCTGGCTTTCAGCAGGGGGACTGCCCGTGCTTTGTGATTAATCACCTGTGCTGGGAGTAAATAAGGCTCAGCCAAGGCTGGGTGCTCGGTCTCTGCTCTTGTACAGGACGCTGAATGGTTACATTATATATCTGAATATAGGCAAGGTGCTGGGTTGGCATAGCTGACTCATTCAAGGATTAAGGTAAAAATGACAGAGTTTGTACAATTCCTCTCCTTTCTGCTTTAGCTGAAATTGCCACTTTTTTCTTCCCTTAATATGCTCTGGAAAGTGTTTTGCAGCAGCTCGCAGTTAAAATTGGGCTGACCAAATAAGTCCTTAAGGGCTTATTTAGCAGCTGAATTAAGTTGAAATTACTAGGCTTCTAGTTGGCATTAGACTTTAGAAGAAAATGTCTTCACTTCTCCCCAGTGCAGAGAGAAGTTCTTTTTTATAAAGATTTTTTTATCTAAGAAAATATTTCCTTTAGGCACCCCAGTTTTATAGCGTTCTATTTGTGATTTAATGCACATGGAGGTGCATGTGTGTTACTCTCATAATGGAACCAGAGGAAGAAACTAAAATCTGTCCATCTGTAACAGTTTAGTGCGGAAGAGCTATTGTTTTCCAAATTTTTTTCAGCCTATGAAAGTTTGCTATTTACTATCTAGTTGTTAGCAGAGGGGAGGGCAGGGAGTAGAGCTTTCCATCCCAGGAACACAGATTGAAGAGACACACTGACACCGGTATGTAAAAGTCTGATTGTGTAACTAATTATCTAGAAAGACCCTATGAAACAACAGCTGGAGAAGATTAAAGCAGGTGGATTTGTGGCTTGAAGAGTCCACCCTGTGCCAAAAAAAGTACGGCATGGGATTATCTTTCCTGGAATGGGTTCAGGGAAAATAGCTGTCCTTCAACTAAAATGCACCTGAGATCTTGATATGAAAGGCAACAGGTTGCTTATTATTCTTTTCAGTTTACTGAGTCAGAATTTCCAAAGGTAGAAGCCTACAAGAAGAGTTGAAAGGTAGAATGTGTGTGCAGGAATTGAATGCAGCCAGCTTCCCTGCTTATTAAACTCTTGCAGGAGTGGAAAGCAGACATCTCTGGAAGAGGAAAACAAACTTTTAGTTCGGAGAGCTGATAGTTTTACTGCCTCTCTGACTGCCAGGACAAGGTCCTCAGTTGGCATAAATAGCAAAGCTCTATTGAAGTGCGTGGAGCTGTGCCGTGTAACACCCGTCTGAGATCAGGGCATCGGAGTGCAGTCAGGCTGCCTTCCTGCTGTCAAACTCCTCCTCATGAAAGCAGGTCTGAAGCCATAGACTGCCATGTCACAAATTGTCTACCAAGTCTGTTACTCTAAGTGGCTCTCTTCAAAGAAATGATGAGCAAGCCACTGGCTTTTATAATTTCTCTCTCTCTTGTCTTTTCTTGTTTTGTTGGAGTTTTTTTTTCTTAAACTAAAGCATATTAATTTGGACCTATAAAGCCTTCTAAAAGCCTGCAGAAATTAATGAGCTAAAACTGGCAATATGCAATAATGCATACCAAATAAAAGTATAATCAGAATTTTTCCCAGTATTGTTAACACCTTAGAACTTTGCAGTAAACCAAATATTTTTCAAGCACTGTAACAAATGTAAACTCTAAATTTGCCAGCAGTAGGTGGATTGCAGATGCAGTAAATCTGTTTTTGTTTTAACTAATTAATCCTGTATTTCAGCAACATCTGAGCAAGCTGGCTGTGTATCACTGTATGTCCCAAGCAGCATGAAGATAACTTGTGAAATTTAAGAATCCTTTATTGTTCAATTTTCTCTCTTTCTGTCCCTTCTTAATTCAGCTAATAAAAAGATACAGAGCTCTTAATAAGGTCACACTCAACCTTAGCTGAAAACTCAGGGGCATTAGTAGGCTTAGGTTTAATTAACTAAGGGTCAGTTTTCCCTGTCCAGGCTGTTTTTTCTGAACATGTGCTGTGCTGTGGTTCGCGTGTCTTATGGAATAGAACTATCTGGATATCCTGCATGCTGTGCTAGAAACTATTTGCATAGAGTGTAAATCCTCAAGAATTTTTCAAACTAAGAACTTTCAAACAACTATATTTCCTCTCTAATAACTGATCCACTAGTCCGTGTCATACAGGTAAATTCTTACACTCCAATAGATGCAGCTATATTGTTTTAGCTTGGGGTCTGTCCCTGCAGATTTTCACCCAATAATAAAGGATGCAGGATCACAGCCTGGAGAATCAAAGAATATGGTTTTTAAATGCAATGTCTTTGGTTAAACATACGACAGTGAATTTGGACTAAGAGCTGATTCTAAATTGAACTCATCACTCTTACACTGATTTAATCTGCAGTGTGGGGGAAACTTGGGCTAATGAGACCAAAATAAACATTTTGCTCAGACCTACCTCCTTATCTGACATTGGGGGGTCCCATAAAGGAACTCAAGAAAGCATTGAAATACAGTTACAAACTTTAAGGGTTTTATTGCTCTTATCAGGACAGCGTATAAGATGGCTGTGTATAAAATGTGTCTATGTGGTCTTGACCACAAAACCTAACATGAGAAAGGAAAGTGTTGACACTTGGTAAAGAAATAGGTTCCTCCCAGCCACCCACCCACAAATACAATGTGTGTAGCAATCATCTCCTAATGTGCTTTTTTTCCCCTCCAGATATGTATGAGTGCTCTGATCTTTTATTTGGTTCTTTAATGCATCCCTGCAAATGAAATTACTATTCTGGGATGTTGCTAAAACATTAAAATGGCTCTTTTGCATCAGCTCTGGCTGGCTTGAAATGAGTTCCATAGGGAGCCTCGAAAGGGGAATCCATCCCATCACAAACTGGTTGAGGATATAGATTTAGCAAGGAAAGACTGGCAAAGGAAGAAGTGTTTGATTTTCAGGGGAGGGGTTGCCTGAAACTTCTTTCAGCTCCAATATTTCCTTTGCTACTTCCCCCCCTTTTGCTTTGGAGTCTAAATTTCCTATACCTAAAAGAAGTGGAGACAAACTGATCAGCTCTGGGCGGTGAGCATATGGTTTGATAAATAGAGAGCAGCCTGGAATCTTGCATGGCTGACACTTTGTTTCCAGCTTTGTGGTAAACAGCTGAATAGAAAGGAGAAGGCGGCAAGTCTTAAACTGCACTCGCCAAGAACATCTGCATTTATGAATACTTTCCCTAATTGAAAATCTAGTAGTTTCAAATGCTGTAGACTGAGAGCTTGGAAACTAGCTCAGGGGCTGCTAAGGCAGCAAGAAGCAGCAGTGGTTTTGAGCCCTAGTTCAGGTTACTCCCCCACCTCCTTGTAATTTGGGCATTCAGGAGGCGCTAATAACATCTTTACAAATTCTAACAAGGGAAGGACTCTCTTTTTAGACTTCAGACACATTATTCTGCGGTTCTTCTCTAACTCCCTTTCCTTGCCATCTCCCCTGCCCCCATTTCTCCTCCTCAGCATTGCCTCCTGGTTCTTTGAGATCTACTACACCAAAAATATTTTTGGAAATACCACAGACTATTGTTTTTATTAGTGACTGGAAAGCTTTGTAGTAGGATGCTTTTGTGTTTCATTTGTTTTCCTTGCTCTGGCACAGCTGTTTTTGTTTTAGCAGCATTAGAGAGATGGTTAAACTATTTGTGGCCTTTTCTAACCCAGCAAATCTCTTCCACTGAATGCTTTCAACTGAATGACTGAAACTCTAACTAACAGGTTGCCTGCATGGGCAGTTTTGTGCATAAAGTTACAAATGTGCTGGTTTTATGAGCTCTTTTCATTTGTTCAGCAAAACACTGATCACTGTGAAGCAAGTCCCAGTTTCCCTATAAATTTCCCAGCCAGAACACTGACAGAACCTTGATTTGGGAAGATACAGAACAGATGGAGCAGTAGATCTTGTTCAAACCTCTATGTGCTCAGAAGTGATTAATGGAAGAGAAGTTTATGAAGGTGTGGTGATCCTCACCTTAACCAAGAAGAAAAGCCACAGCAGGTGTTGGGGTAGAACATGGTCCAAGGACAAATCTGCTGAAGGTGGTGCGTAGCAGCTACCAATGCCGAACTGGCCACTGGAGTTACAAGGAGGAAGATGGGAAATTAGGGAATAGGCATCCAGTCAGAGAAGAGTGATAGTGGCAAGTAGTAAGTGAAAGATGAAGCAAATGAGAAATAAAGTAAAAAAGATGAGTGGAAATGTAATACTTCTGGCAAAGGCACTTTAAAAGCAAAGGGAAAAAGAGGAAATGAGTTGTAGTGGATGGAGGCTTCGGTGCTCATGTCTGGTGACATAACGTAAGTGATATTGAAAGGACAGGCTGATGAACAGCAGGAAAATGGAAGTTAAGAGCATAGCTATGTCCTAGTAAATCCCAGTCTTACCACATGTTCCAACCACTTCTGCCAGGCAGGCGCAAGCAGCTGCATGGCCATTAGGTTTAGAGGATCAGTCTGTATGACATCAGTTTGGCAGTTTTCTTTCTGGAGAGGTCAGGCACATGATGGACCTGACTTGATTCATCACGTGGTTGTACGAACCTAGGGCTTGTACTGGGGGGGTTGTGGGAAAGACCAGCATGTGGGCATAGGGTAGGTGGCACCATCTCTGTCAGCACCTTGCAGCATTGGGAGAGCAGTGCATATATCTGCTTGCTGATGAAATATAATGCAGAAGGAGTGTGGAAGGGACATACTAAGTCTACCTACACCAATGTTGAGTGTGGCTCTTCTGTTTTGTATGCAATGGGTGGGGAAGCAAATACACTTGTCTGAAACCACTTCAAAAGAAAAGACTGAGATGACTTTTCAGGTGCATTTTCTCTCTGCTGGTTTTTGTCTTTTTCCTTCATTAAAAATAATTGTTTTCAACTCTCCTGTCAGTTTTGCTAGGGGACACATCAATGGATTCATGACTGAATGAGGCCAGGGACAATGCAGAGAACAAAACGTGTGTCTAAAAGTCTTGAATGACTAAAGTCTGTTGTCAGATGATGATATTGAGGAAATAACAACAAGATGAGATGACACACAAACTGAGCAGAACTCAGCAAGGGATTACGTATGCAGATACATATTAGAGCAACTGTATTTATGGTGATTGTTGGTAACAAACTGCAGAAGATGGGCTGTTATGTAATAACAAAGTTAATTGCATGCTTTTCCTATAAAAAAGTGCAACAAAGACATCAGTTTGAGCTGACCCAAAATGCAGTATTTTCTACTTTAAGCTATACTACAGTCCCAGAGTAAAAGAAAAAACCAACCAAACCAGTATGCACAGAACTAGCTAAGATATAAGATGACCCCTGTGGAATATCGTTAATGATAAAATACACGTTTACTGACATCCATATCAGCATCTCTAGACATTAGCTGTTTCCCTTTATACTAAATTATGTTGAGAGCAAACATACTGTGCTTACATGTGCTGTATCCACAGGGACATATAGCTACTTCTCTATAGGTGTGTGTCATTCAGTAGGCTTTATTGAGCACAATACAGTGATGGGAATTGTTCACCTATCCTAGGTCCAGCAGACATACTGTTTTGTCAGTGGAAAGGCATCTCACAAGTACAGGAAATCACTTGTCTGTCCTGCAATGCCATAATAATCAACATAGTTGCATGTAGCTCGTTCTGTGTTTTTCTTCTGAATCAAATAGCAGCATACACCTTGCAGACAAACTTTTTTGACCTATTACCTACAGCCTTGTTTCTTGCCTGCTCGTAGACTCCAGTTATGAACTTTGCACTGACTTTTGTCCTCACTGACACATTTCAGGGCTCCAAAGAGTGCGCCAGCTGGGGAAAAACACAAGATACTTCAGACGAAGACTGCATGAAATGGGCTTCATCATCTATGGCAATGATGATTCTCCAGTTGTCCCCTTACTCCTTTATATGCCTGGTAAGATAGGGTAAGTACTGAAAAAAAAACCCCTGTTAGCAAAACAAACACCATTCAAGCTCATAGGTTATTTGATATACACAGTGAAAAATTTAGTTATGTGTTGTAGATTACTCACAAGAGAAGCATACCCTGTTAAATAAATTCACCATTTATTTATGTCCTATTTTAAATTTGCCCCTAGAATTCATTTTCAGCTGTTCCAGTGTTCAGCATTTTTATAATTTCTCAAATCTTTTTTTTAACTTGCTACTTTTGATAGCATTTTGAATTTGGATCTGTTTGTTTTAACCTGTAATCTTTAAAAGAGATACATTGCCTTTGATATATTAATTGTTTTGGATTGGATGTTCTTTTTTCCCATCTGATCTTTGAACAGTCTTTGCATGTCTTACCACTCAGCACCTATCAAGCAGCACTTGAGCACTGACTTGGACGTGCAGAAGGGCAGAAATCAATAGTATCATAACGTAAGACTTGAGCTGTAAGGGGGTATTTGCAAGTAACTATGTGCTCTAGGTCTAGTACATACCCACAAAAGGTTCCTAAACTGGCAGAGTAATTGTGAGAACAAAGAAACCATTGCACAGATGGTTTTATTCCTGTCAGTGTGCAAGAACCCAGCCCTTCTAGGAGCCAAACTTTCTTGCATGCTTAGGGACTGTGAATGCCCACACTTCTTGATTGGCACTCAAAGCCTTTCATTGACACAAATGAATTTTGTCAATTCTAGAGTGCTCTCTCTGCTGTCACATTTGTAGTATTTGACACCCACTGGCTTCATGAGTTGTTAAGCAGCAAAGAATCTCAGTCCTACTGGTAAAATTCTGTCTCTTATTGAATTCAATGGGAACATTACCATGCACTTTAGTTGAAGACAGGATTTTATCCATTGTTTTATTATACTTGAATGTTTTCTCTCTGTGGTCAATTTATTGGAGATAATTTACTTTTTTTTCCTTCTTCTTTCTGTAGGGCTTTTGCAAGACGTATGTTAGAAAAAAATATCGGGGTGGTTGTGGTTGGGTTTCCAGCTACTCCTATCACAGAATCCAGAGCTCGGTTTTGTGTGTCAGCTGCACATACACGGGAGATGTTAGACACGGTAAGCAGAGCAGATGTCCTGCTGAAATTAACTTCAGATGCAAAAGAGACTGGGAGAAGCTGTGTGTCTGTTACTTTGAATCTCAATAATTCATTTTTACTTTTTTTTTTTCTTGCCTTGTCACTTGATCTTTAAAGGCGTTTTAGCCTTATAGATTTTTTGAGAAGTTATGGGACAGTTAAGTTGTTATCATCTTCTATTTAATAGCAACCAAATATGTCATTGCTAATAAAGACCTACATGAAGAGCACAGCAAGACAAAACTTAAATGATAGGTCAAAACTATCAGAGAAGGAAATCTGAAGCATTATGTAAATAATTGAAACTCAAGTTTTCCATCCCCTTATTTTAATTCTCTACTTCCACATGCTTCTCAAATTGCACAAGTATATGGGACAGCCTTGGGGGTACAGGTGGAAATCACAAACAGTATTTGGAACTGTTTGAACCTAATGAAGTTTAATTGGTGCTGTCTGGTCTGTGTCAGTTCTGTATCTTTCTCTGATATCAGAAAAACTGTTAAGAATATGTTGAGACTTCCATCATAAACCTCCATTCCAAAGCAGTCAGAAATGTGTTTAAAATAAACGCTTTGAAATTTTCCATCTCCCTTTCTTGCCGAAGGTGCTTTTGGCCTGGTTTGATATACGTTCTTTCATTCTCAGAACAAGCTGACTGAGAGGCATGAAACACAGAGGCTTAACAATAAATTTCAGGCTTTCTTTTTCCTCTCTTTGCACAACCATGATGGTCAAAGGAAAAAAAAAATCCATGAACGTGGAAGGTGTTTGAGTTTAAGATGCCAATCCTTTGTGCAGACAAGCACCTGTGCCTGCAGAGAGCCCTGGCTCTGCATTTGCATCCTGAGATTGATGTGGAGCTTGAGGCTGGAGCCCTGGCCAGCTGACCAGCTCCCACGCCAGTGTAGACCCCTCTCAAAACAGTGTCAGAAAATCTGCCTCGCATGTGTGCAGTCTAAAATTCTTTCTGCTCTTAAAGGTGCAGTAGTTATTAACATAGTACCATAAGGATATTATTGGATAGAACAAGGAATAGCTATAGCTATGTACTGTGTTGGAAATTGTTAGCTTTTCCTGTTTGGCTGCATAGATTTTAGCTTATGTAACTGGTGATAGTCGATTCAGTTGATCTGAAGATTAATCTCTTGAGGTTGCTGCTTTGATTTTCTTTCTCTCCCCCCACCCCCAGACATATCAAGCCCATTACATTTTTGGGCCATCATTGAGTGCTCTATTCCTTCTTCCTGCACATTGCTGCTCCCTGGTACCAGCAAAGGTCTGAAAAACTCCCCAGACATCATTCTTGAACACTCTGTAGTTTTGCCCTTGAAAGCAGGATCGTGCCTGTAGTACTTGTGGCATTCTTTAAATGTCCTTACAGATTGGGGAATGGAAATGCCCTGAGTTTAATTACTTGCAGATGGAAAGTTTTTAGGACAAACTCTTTGTGAATATGCCTAAATCCAGGGTAACAACAGGTAACGAGCACAATGAAAACTTTTCCCTTTGGCAAAATTTGTCTTGACTCTCAGCCTGGAACTAAAAAGAAGAAAGATCCACGTAAGGGAAAGCTCCTGAGAATAACTTCCTTAATGACCTTGAAGCTATCCCTCTGCATATGCCGTTACTAAATTACTCCTTCTTGTTCATGAGTTCATTTTAGTGGCCTAACAGAAACAAGCTCAAAATCAAACTTGCTCTTTCCTTCTTTGATGCCAAAAGGTTGGCTGCTCTTGAGTGTGGTTCAGATGCTGCAAAAAAACCCACCAAACTGCTTCTCTATGGTATAGAGTTCCCTGGCTACTTTTTGATCTACTGAGAGCTGAGGTCACAGCTCAGCAAATTGTGTTGCAGCATTAATGCATTATTAATTACGCCTGTGATATTAATACAATAAGATAATGGAATGCACTGAAAAGCTTAAAATATTCAGACTATTTATGATGGCTCCAATCAGCACTGTGGGCTAAGTCCGATCTGAGAAAATGCAGTGACAACTCAGGCTTTGGGATCTACAGGGAAATATTGAAGTATTGTCTTACATATCCCTTTTGCACAAGCAGATAATTTTTAATCTGGATTATTATCTCCCTGTGCTTTTAGAAGGTAATTTTTTATCTGTGTTCAATTAATACACTTCCTAATAAAACATAACCTACTGAAGGAGTAAGTTCTGTTCTTGTAGATGTTACCATACATCTACAACTGCATTGACATTCACAGTATGAGAATGAAAGCAATATTTGCCCATTTGCCCTTCAAGCTTTCTTCAATCAATGCTTTTATGATCTTCTTGTTCTGCTATAAAGTAGAGGTTACTAGAACTTTCTTTTCCCAAGAGAATTGACACAGTATAATGGTCTTGCAGGTTTTGAATGCTCTGGATGAATTGGGTGATTTTCTACATCTGAAATATTCCCGGTATTCCAAGTCATCTCATCCTGAACTGTATGAAGAAACTAGGCTTGAACTTGAAGATTAACTTTTCCATCCATGAAGAGAACATTGTGATGCTATGAAAGGGGGGGAAACCCGAAAACTAAAAAAATACAAATGCATTTCTTCCCTTCTAAGGACAATTTTTGTTTCTCAGTTAATTGAAAGGAGGGGAAGCTCGGGTGTTGCATTTTGTTGTATCAAATTTCTGTATTCAAGAGACTGAAATATTGGTACAGATTTGCCTCCCCAGGAGATCTGTCCTTCTTACGGTGTTTTTGATGCAGAATGAATGCATCCATTGATCGTTGCTAACGTACAGCTTTTGTTACGGCCCCTTTTTATGAAGAGGCTTCAGATAGTTTTAATTGTGACTGAAATAATAAAGTTTAAAAACTGAATGGTGTAGTACCGGTGTAGTATGGTAATATAGCTGAGCTTCAGCAGTGAGATTGACTTTTATCTGTTAAAGGGCATAAATCAAGACATTGGTGTGGACTGTTAGAGAGGAATGAGCAGAAGGTAACCTCTTTAACTAAGTTGCCCTGTCATGCATATCTCTGAGAACAGAAGATGTTAGAAAAAGGCTAATGCTGACACCAAGAAAAATAGCCTGGTCAGATCTTGTATTTCTGACAGTAGATGATGGGAAAGGGAAAATGCCTCCTCTCCTCCAGAGACCCTTTCTCAGCCACTTTAAATACACTATAAGCTTTGTAATGTACAACAATTTGGGCTGAGACATAAACAGAAATGCTTTCCTGCTAACATGTTTTACATACAGCCTTTCACATTGCAACCTACGTCCTTCAGCAGGCTTGTTCCCTTTCGTGTAGCAGTAGTAAATAATTTTAATAACCATTTAACTTTCCCGTAAAAACCTTGATCAAAACAGTCAGATACTTGCAGTTCACAAACTGCAGATGACATTTATGGGCCCATTCCTAAGTTTCTTGAACTACTTACGGGCTTAATAAATTCACTAACAAGTACATAATGCTGAAGCTGTTAGTTCTACAGAATGGGAAGTTCAAGATACCATGAGCAGTTCTGCCACCTGTTAAATTGAAAGCTCTGCCGTTTCTAAATGTGCTGAGGTCATCTGCTTAATAACATGTCTTGAAGTAGTCTTGTGTGGTTTATGTGGGGGGGGGTTATTTCACACGTCCGATTGCAAACCTGGTTTTGGTGGTTCACTTTTTCAAATAATTGATTATGTTGTCTGGGGGAGGAGGATGTCCTTGTCCCCTTTTCCGCTGCCTGAGTGACAAATGCTCACAGATACTTGAAGGACTTGTTACATCCAGCAGCTTCCCTGCCATGCCTGCAGCAGCTTCTGGGGGCTGAGTGGTCTGAACGAGATTGGAGGCTTTTCCCCTTTTTTTTGCAGCATTGGAAAGCAGTTCTGCAGCTTTAAGAATGAACTCGAAACCCTTCCACGCTATCAAATGTCATTGTAAACACATCAGATGAGAGATGTTTAGCTTTCTGTTGCACAGATGTACCACACTTTCATGTTTTCTTGAAAGCAGTGGTGTAAACTTAACCCGCAGCTGCAATATTAGATTTAAGAACAGAACAATTAAATTGTGGAGTACCAATTACACTATATTATTCCCTGCTTGTTAAAGCAGCTTTCAGGATATAACAAGGCTGATTGGTCATGAGGGCACATTTTTTTTTGTTGTTGGATTTTTGTTGTTGTTGTTGTGCAAGTTAATAAAAATCCAGTGGTGCTATAACTTTAAGAATTGATTACAACAGATTCTATAATATCAAATGTTGGCTTTAGGAAACATATATCAAGGACTAAATGGTGTCACCGGATTCTTCACTTCAGTGGACAGACCTGAAAGACACTGCGGAGGTTCAAGGGAGCTGTGTAGAAGAACAAACTCTCTGTATAGATATTAAATTACCGAAGCCAGAGACAGAGAAATGAGGAAAGGTGAACTTTGTCTTTGAGTAACCTGGCACTTTGTGGCATGCAGCTTAGTTGTGTGCAGGGTGAGTGGAGTTACTGCGAAGGAGAAGGGAGTTGAGACGTTTCTGCAACCTGTTCCTCCGGGAAAAGTACGGAATCTGATACACCACGTTTTGATCTCTATTGCTGAACATCTGTGGCCAGATCCTCAGTTGACTTCTGACCTTCCATCTTAGGGTATATGGCCATAGTTTATATTTCAGCAAACACTATTACACGTGCTGCTGCAGGCAACATGCTATTCCCCTCAAAGAGAGGCCTGAGATTGATTAAGCCACAGAATGATCACTTTTTCTCCCCCTATAGGGAATGTTTTCTGGCTAAAGCCAAATTCCTCCTGCCCTCAGAACATTACTCTCTCTCATATTAAGGAGACAGGACGGCTATTTTTCAGAGACTGTCAGTTGATTTATTATATGCTCTCTTCTGATTTCTTCCATCCTTTACACATTAGAGAAAGTACAGGCTGACTATCCATGCACTTGGGGAACATTTAGGGAGAACTCCCTGCACCACTGGTGCAATAATAAAGCTCCCAGGAACTTCAGACTTTCAGATCTTCCCCATGAGGTTTAGTTATGGTCTGGCACTGGCTTTTCCACCAGCATAATTTCAGTGGAGTTTTTCCAGATAGACATCAATTTTAATAAATTTATCGTTGACCAGCCCTTGGAGACTCTATTTTTGCTAGCTTAAGAAAAAAGCTGATGGAGTTCTTAGGGAATTAGCACATCTAGCATAAGGATCACATATTTCCTAGAATATATTCCATCTTCAGGCAGGCGTGATCTCAGGAGATGTAGTTCTCTGTAATTGTTTTAGAAGGTTTTAAGGAAGAATTGCCTTCCATAAATAAATTGCTCAAGTTGTCATATTTTAATCCTGTGGAAATGTAAGTATGACTACACTAACGTTTTGTTGGCAAGCTGCAATTCCAGCATCTTGTTGTCTAACATAAAATCTTGATTGACCTTCATGCTATAGGAAGAGTGAAGAGCTGCCTGTTTGACGGAGTATTGTTAGAATTGTTTACCCTGTCTCACCTTTTAGGAAGCCTTCATTTCCTGAGCTTATCTAACTTGTGAGGTAGTTCCCTCAATCACTTCTGCCTCTTTATGTTGTTCTCTCTGTTCTGCTGGCATCTGTCCTCTGGGTCTAGGGGAAAGCACATTGGCAGCTGCAGAGGATTTGAAGTGCAGCCGTTGGCTTTGTAGGCATTGCCTCATCCTGCCTGCTTTTCCTGGCATCCTCATCAGCTCCTGCAGACTTTAATCTTTCCTTTTCTAATAAAACTTCCCTCCCGATGGTGCTTAGTTTCTAGGCAAAATTGAAGGTGAACTGCCCGAGAGTTTGAACCAACAATGGGCTCAATCTATCACTCATTCAGGTGTAGATCAGGATAAGTCTTGCTTTGAAGATAATACTGTTGGTTTAAAAATCACTGCAGCCATGAGATCAACCTGTCGGTGTGTGGGTGAGCTGCCTGTGTTTATTTTGGAGGGGTTTGAATGCTGATATCTCTGGACTGTTTAACTGTTGCTGCTCTTCACAGGTGGACCAAGATGCAGGAGTGGATTTATTCAAGGTAGGATTTTGATCAATTTTCTTCTCTTTTTCTCCCAAAAATGTGTGTGTTTGAAGGCGCATCACATATTTCCCAGTTTTGCTGAGACAGGGAACAAAGAAACAATGTAAGAAATGCAATCTGCACTAAAGGTGTTTGTATACTTTCTAGTCTGCTCAGAAATCCAATAAATATTATCTAATATATGATGTGCTTCTTATTTGTGCATAAAGTTTAATTGTTCTTCAAATTAAAACATAGGTCAGGACCAAATTTTAAAGAAACCACAGCACCAGCTGAGAAATGGCAGATGTCATTCCAACATTGGAAGCCTTCAGATGCCTTCAAAAAAGTATCTAGGTGTTTTGCTCATGTTGTTCATGCTCACAGCAGACCAGTCACGAGATAATGAGAATCCCACTCTATCCATTAGTGAGACAGAGCTTCAGTCCTGTCAGGATGGTCCCAGAACCACCAACCAGGTGACTGCACAAAATAGTAATTCAGCATCACCAGAAGAGGAGTCTGGACTCTGAATTAGACTGGTTGCTCAGCAGTTACCAAAGAGGTGAGTGTGTTTCCTTCTACATATGTAGTATGTGGCTAACAGGTGACATAAGAGAACAGTGATAAATCCATTCATATCACATGCCAATCAAATAAAAAGGTTAACATAGAGGCACAGCATCTGAAGAGGTGTGGTAGATCAGGATACTTAGACAAGATCCAGTTGTGGGCAAAGAACGTTTTGTGTGCAGGTGTTACAGGGCTTGTTAAATCTTTTTAACCAGCTGGGTGGAAACCAGTGTCTTTACTATCAAAATAGTGATATGGAGCAGGCAAAGAAAGATACCACACCCTGTGTGATACTCCAGCTTGTTTATGAAAAGAAGGCAGAGTAGATGGAGTGCCATAGTGGATGTTCCTGGTACTTGGTACTCTATTACATTCCGTAGATCCCTTTTGGAGAGTCATTGCTGCCAGATGTGCCAAGGCCAGCAAGCATAATTGTTATCAATCTATGGGAGTTCAACAGCTTGTGCTGCAGGGCTAAGTGGGTTTGCAGTAATGCTTGAGCCATCATCTATAAAGAGCAGTGCCAATGCTGAAAATTGTTCAGGGACCATTCTAGTGGCAACTGTGCACAGCATCACTGATGATTAGGATGCCCTCATTGCTGGGATGCCACTGCTGGGAGTGCCTGTGTTATGGTGACAACTGCCTATGCTGCTCTGCCAGTTGTAACTAGTGTGCCTCCAAGACAGGCATGATGGTCTACCCTCCTCTTTGCAGGTACAGAAGAACATGGCCTGCAGGCAGCAGATGAGTTCCTGGCAAATCAGCACAACCAGAATATGTAACCATGAAAGCTGGATGCTGTAGGAAGCCTAGAAAATCAGTTCTCACAAGTAAGTAAAGTCCTTGCAGTGACAGAGAGAAAAGTTTTTGTGTGTGTGAGGTGGAAGGCTGGAGTGGGATGCGATGAGGGAAGCCTGCGTCTCTATCACCCTTGTCGAAACGGTCTCAATTTACTATGAACATGAGGTGACTCTACTATCCTCTGAATGGGCCAAGGTATGTGTATCCTCTGGTTCCTGGAGCAAAAAATCAATCTCTCATTACATGAAGCATAAAGTACTGTCAAGTTTGTTGCCCTTATCTTCAGTAGCTCCATTTCCACTCCTAGCACAGCAAGCAGCAGGTCTGTCTTACCAGTCCCAAGCACAGCATAAAGTGGACAGCTGAGCCGGTGGGCTCTAATATGACCTCATATGGTCCGTGGCACTGCAGTGAGTAAATGTTTCTTGGCACAGGTTGGCTTTTGCTCTGCTGCAGATAGTCTCTTGTCTGAAGTGGGTTCCTCATCTGTTGACTTCTCCAGCAGCTGTTCTGGAATAGCACAGAAGTGATGAAATCAGTGAGGACATTTCAAAAGCATAGCTTCCCCTGTGTGTTTCCTGGAGCTTGCTCTGACACAAGTATCCTGTGTGTGTCCTACTCTCCCCTTGTTGTTACCACACAAACCTCGTGATGGCTTGGCTCTCTGCACTGTACAGAAACTGTTTTGTGCATTGCTGGGGATCCTACTTTCATGTGGGAGCTGCTTTTCATAAATCCCTAACACCAAGGATGCAGCTATGCTCAGCCAGAGTGGTCAGAAGAGGCATGCTATTTTTCATAGCTTCTGGACCATTTACACTTTTGGCATTTCCCAGTGTGGAGAACATCCTGATAGACAATCCTGGACTCCTACTGAACGCTCCAATACCCATATTTTAAAACCTGCTCAGTAAACCACTCTAATCTATGGACTAGAGCTCAAAGATGCAAGACGCTCAGTTCTGATCTGTCTCTGTCTCTGCTAAGTGATTGCAGATGAGACACATTAGTGTTCCTTGCCTCATTTTTATCCCTCTGTAAAACTGATAGTGGTCCTGATTTATTTGTAAAACACAGAGTTGAACTGATGAGAAGATCTACAAAAGAGCTAAGTGTTGTTATTATCTGAGCCATCTTTTCATTTCTACAACTCAGAACTCCTCCATTAATCCTGTAAGAGTCACGAGTGCTCTGTTTACCAGACCTAGTGTATGAGACAGTACAATGATGAAGGCTAATTATAAATCATAGAAAAAAAATTTCTGGAAAACAGATTCTTCTAACGTTTCCATTCTGTGCAGGCTTTGTCAGTGCCGTACTACAAGGATGCCAGTTGGATGAGGAAGCTTTTTAAAATGTGAATTTATCTTTTCAAGGATTTGTAGCCAAGCCTTTCCAGTTTGTTAAAATGTAATTAGTGTCTGCTTGTTAATATGATGTTCATTGATTTTTAAAGTACACAGACTTCAAAGCTGGAAATAAATAAATAAAATGAGAGATAATTCAAACCAGAGTGGAACAGCTCGGACAGTTTTACTCTTTTGCCAGGATCCCAAAGCTGTTGTGTTCAAACAATGCCACAGTTTGAGTGGAAATGTGAAGATTAAATCCAAACCCTGCAAGTCAGCTTTTTTGCAAATGACTATCCAGGATTTCAATAAAAAGTTCACCCACAACAGATCATGTTGCCGGGATTTTTATTGCATAACAGCTTGTGATAGTCTCCTATTTCTTTAACGTGCATTATGGAACAGCACACCTAGCACCCAGTGAGTAGCAGTGGAATTTTGGTACTGAACACCATTAGGCTTTTTTTGAAGAAAAATTTGAAATGGACAAAAGAAGAAAGGGTTCACAAACAGGACACGTGATCACAGAAGCTCCCAGTTTGCACATCAGTGCAGCATGGCACATGATGGAAGGTACATAAGTATGAAACGTAATTCCATCACAGTCATGGAGGAAACGATGCAAGCACTTAGGAGGCAAATAGAGGTAGCTCAAAATTCAGACAGGAATTCTAAGATTTGATTGAGGAATATCCCAAGGAGACAGCAGAAGAAACACTAGAGCACACCACTTTCTGAAGAAGCAGACAGCCTGAAGAACAAAGAGGTGGGAAGGGATATCCATGGGAGAACCCTACCCAAGTGCAAGAGAGATGATGAAATTAGCTAGTGCAGGAGAGATGAAGCAAGCAAAAAATTCGTTCAGCTGGAGAAGGAAAGCAATTCAGAAGCAAAGAAGAAAGGAAGGGAAACTACCCCCCAAAGACAAAATGAAAAGACAGTGGAGACAGCCAGAATTGAGACTCCACAGGGAAGAATGAGGAGGGAAAAGAAAAGACAGACTGATTTTCAGATAAGAAGGAGAGGAGATCCCACCACACCAGTATGACATAGCGTCTGTGCCAGCAGGCAGGTCCCTTGAATGTTTAGAACAAGGGAGGAACAATGTGGAGCCGAAAAGCAAAGAGACGCCTTGTTCTTCTGTAACTAGGAATGTTAGACATTAACCAGTGACAAAAATAAGGAAAGCTGATGGAAACAAAGACTGTCTTCTGTTCAGAACAAGTGATACTGTGGAAACAGAAGAGAGCAGATCCCAATGGAGAGAAAACAGTACTTTAAGATACAGATGCTCCCGTAGTTTTTCCACAGAACTCTCGGAGACCCAATGGAAAATGATAAGGTAATAAAAAGTGATGTACTTCCTCAGAACTAGCTGTGTGAAGGAAATTTGGGGATGTCTGATCACTGAGAGGCAAACAGCTAAAGCAGATTCTTCTCTGAGGGTGGTTTTCATTTGGCCACTTGTGATACTAGTGTTCCAGGACAAAAATTGGCAATGGTGAGTAAAGCCAAGTGTAAAATATGGAGCAAGGGGCACAAGAGCTCTGTCTGATTTTCATTCTGGGTTTTAACAGGTGGGAAAAGAAAGCTCTTGGTAGTGAATATTGTAAGGGGCAATGGACCTCAAAAGAATAAAGGCACGCTGACATCAAATTATTTATCCTGTGCTGGTCCAAATATAAGAAGATAATTTTTTCTAAAGATTTTGAATTTTCCATTCACTTTATAATTGCAAATTTACTGTGTGATGCCATCCATGATGAACACAGAAGGAGGTCAGCTGTGTGATAACATCTAAGCTTTGATTTCTGCATTGTATACAATGTAAGTGTTCTGGTCTCTTTCTGTTCTTTGAAAATCAAGGGGCCACCTAGGTTTTAAAACCTCTACATAGTCATGCCAGACAGTACTGACAGGAGATGTAGTCAGTGAAAACACTTTACCAAGTGGTAAAAATGAAAAGTGAAGAAGGGTGGAGAGAAATCCTTGTGTTCAGAATTGCCATGTTTCTTTAGAAGCTGCTGTTTGACATAATCTCCTGCTCTTAGTCTTGACAAGTCATCATGTGAGGCTGCAGACATGGTTTGATTTAAGCTGTTTCAGTAGGAAGTCTTCATTACTTTGGTTCACTTTGCAGAGGAGCATAGATAAAAGCATCTGTGTAGACAGAATGCTACATAGTTCAGGCAATGATAACTTTCAAAACAGGGATGATGCTGATGACCACGAGAGAGCAGCAACTGCTTTCTTTGATACTTATGAAGCCAGCTTAGATATTTGGACATGGATGCAGAACATTGAATGCATTTAAGTCATCTGCAGAAGTGTAAATCACCAGCAGCCCAAATAGCGGTCTGTGAAGGATAGAG
Source organism: Zapornia atra (assembly GCA_013400835.1). Classification (NCBI taxonomy): domain Eukaryota; kingdom Metazoa; phylum Chordata; class Aves; order Gruiformes; family Rallidae; genus Zapornia; species Zapornia atra. The sequence goes on from VZTU01008223.1 coordinate 72,223, forward strand.
TTTTGACTGTGGAGTCAGGATCTTCTGTAAGTCAAATTCAGTTTTAAAATTGTCTTAGGGACTTGCATTTCAGTGGTGTCTCTCTGGGGAGCCCTAGGGAAGAGAAGTTGGTAGGAAGAATGGTCTCAACAGTAAACCCCTCAATGTGAGTGTAAGAAGTGAGCTCAGATCCTGTAGGTACAGTGGCAAGGAAAAGCAATGTGGTGGGAAGAAAGCAGAGGCATAAAGTGAGAACTGTGAGACCTCAACCTGAGAGAAATGATGCCGGGTAATGACAGCAAATGGTAATGGGTCTGTTAGTCATCGAAAGGGAAGCAAAGAATTGAGTCGTGGTGTAGTGAAGTTGGGGAACGACCTCATATGGCAGTGGCAAAAGAAATCAAAGATGTGCCTATGAATGTGCCCTGAGGAGCACAACCTGGTGGCAGAGGTGTGATACAGTGTTAGCTGGGCTGCCTTTGAAGTAGAACTGGCAGCACTGAGGGACAGAGCCAATGAACAAGGAATCAAGCAAAAGGCAATGATGGAAAGACTAAAAATAATTAGGGGAAGAGGAGATATCACAGATCCAAACACCCTAAAAATCATTGATGCAGGGAGCTGGAGACCTAGAAGGGTGACGAGAGCTTTCGTAGGCAACACACAATGGAAACTTGCCCGTGGAAGGGAAGTTGTGAGGTGGGTCACAATCAGTCAGCAAAGGATTAAATAACGCACTCAAAGGAACAACACAGGGCTAAAGTGATGCAAGGTCTAGGGGATTGGATTTGAGGACCCACGAGGCCCTGTCCAGCTTAATCATCTACGATTCCATGGAGACAGCAATGAAAGACCTGCATTGTCTTCCTAAGAACTAATTTCATTAGGTATGGGCTTAGGTCACGTATTACAAATAGGTCTCTCTTATTTAGGATTCTAGTTTGGAGTTTGCACTGATTGATGGATTCATTAAAACGTCATCACTGAAACAGACAAGAATTTTCTGTTTAAAAATACATAAATGACGACAGGAGCTGCAAATGAGCCTTCTGCTTTTCTTGTTGATTCCCCCTGTGGCTTAATATGGTTCAGGAGACTACTTGGTGAGAGAGAGAGAGGAGACAGAATAAAAAAGGATTAGCGAGGGATATCAGCATTTCATCTAGATCTTTGGCTACCTGGTTACCCTTAAATTCTGCCTCCCAGTATCTTTCCCTTTGTTTTTCTGAATGTCACATAAGTGTCATTCTAGTGCTGAAAAATATTTATCCTGTGATCTCCCATTTGGCCTGGAAAAGGCTCCTGGCCAGATTCTCAGGTAGTTTTAACTGAGCTTTACTGTGCAGATGTAAGCTGAGTTGCACTTGAAGATCCATCCCACTAGATTACTGCTTGTACAGCTGTGCTGTCTTTTTAAAGCCAAATTAGTCGGTATAGAAAGATTTTCTCCACAGAATTTGGCTGTCATCCCTGTGACAGTATGTTATATTTTCAAGTCGATCCCATGGGCCAAATTAATTGTAGTATTCTACTGATGTCAGTGTTGTTACCCCGAGTGTGAATTTGGCCCCATTGTTCTAAGGCTAATAGAGATTTTTTTTTTTTAATGAAAGTGGATCATAAAATATTCTCAGATTTTCATCTGGTTTTGCTTATAGTAATTATCCTTTCCTGGAGCTGAGTAGTAAAGAAAATATTCATATTCTCCAGTGTCTGGTATAAATTGCAGTGCTTGCTTGCTTGCTGCAGCCGAAGACACAAGCTACAGACAGAAACTGATGCATTTGCCCATGTGTGTACACAGTTTGCTACTTTCTCCAGACCAGAAGCAGCACAGCAAAGGCCTTTAAAATTCTCCTAGTATCAGTGCTAGATACACCAAGGAAACATATGAGCTTGCAGTGGATTTTTATGCTTTAGAAGGAAACATTTCTAGCAACAAATGCGTAAAGATAACATCGAATCCCACCCTTTGTCACTAGTGGAGACAAAAGGCATGTTCTTTTTAACAGGTTTCCTTTTTTTTTTTTAAAACAATATCTGTAAGGCTTGCAGAATTCATGCTACAGAAGGGAGCCAGCACATTTTTGCTGACAGCTTGCACCCAGTTAGGTCAGGGGAGGTGTGGGATGTGATTACAGGAAAATTAGCTGAAGTAGGCAGTTATGACAGGTGGTTCCTCCTCCTGATCTGAATGACACACCTGAGGAGACACACAGTTGGGACTCCACCGCTATTGTTTTGGAAGGAGAAGCTGGCTTTCTCTGCCTGGCCACTGGTGGATTGCTCTGGCTGTGTATCAGAGCTAGGGCTTCCAAATTTGTATTGGTTGAAGTCTTTGTCAGCACAGGAAGTACTGCACCAATATGTGGAAGAACTTTTTCACAGTGAGGGTGACAGGCTGCCAAGGGGGGTGTGGAGTCTCCTTCTCTGGAGATATTCATGACCTGTCTGGACGCCCACCGGTGTGACCTGTCCTAGGGACCCTGCTTTGGCAAGGGAGTTCTATGATCCCTTCCAACCCCTACAATTCTGTGATTCGGTGAATTGTCCAGAACCAGACAGGTCTGATTGAACTATTGTGTTACTCTTCAGTACAATCTTTCCATTACAAACTGAGGAACATCAAAGGAAAAAGCTTGAGTGGATATCGGACATGACCCAAAACACGACATAAGGAGTAGAAGGAACTTTACAGGGCAGAAATCTGTTTATAGCAAATCTTCAAGTGCTACATCTATGGCTGGAGCTCTCCACCCTTCTCTAAAATACTGGGACTCCTTACATACTCCTGTTGAGCAAACCTTTTGGTCACTTTATATTGTCATGGAATAGTTACCGAACAGGAGTGCTCTTGGTTTACAAAATGGCATCAAATATTTTAAGGGTTTGACCTTCCGAATAAATGTTTTAAAAAATAGGTGTGAAAATTAGGGACATGGAGTGGGTACTGTCTCTCAAGCTTAGGAATCTGTCTCTGCAGGTGCATTTGAGGCTTCATCTGGGGAAATGACTCAACATTTCAGAGTCCACAAGAGCTGAAAGAAACCATGGTGCAGAATGAATTCTTTCTATCTGAGTTCAGTGGCCACTACCCTGATGCACTCCAGCGGGGTATCTGGCCCTCTGGATGTTTAATGAAGAATAAAGACCAGTTCTACCTCTGTGGTGTTGAGGGTGGGAGTTATTCTTGAAAGACAAATGCTGATATTGGATCAGTCCTAAAGGTGGTGGTGAAAGCTATTCTGTTATTATGCAATTTTCTTTTCTTTCTATTGTGAGTAAGGGGTGGAAGAAAATGCCAGAGACTGACCCTGTGCCCATGTAAACAGTGTATCTGTGAAAACCATAATTCTTGATGAAAGGAAAATAGTATCCTAAGCAAAGGGATATGATGTACCCTATCAAAAAACACAAGAGGGATCTTTATCTCTAGTCATGTCTTTTTTATATGTAATTTTTTTCCCCCACAAGAATGAGGGAAAGCAGCTGAATCTACAGTATCTTTTCTGGAAATCTACGGGGACTCTCTAAAGACAGATCATTAACCAAAGAGAATTCATTTGCTGGTTTTCTCCTAATTCAACATCAATGTTTAAGTATGCTTTTTCTTCCAGAGTTAAGGCTCTGATTTCAGATAGTTTTAGTGTGAAAGACCAGCAGAATTTTCAGTAGAAAAAATTTCTCTCTGGTGCATATAGCAGAAATGTCAACTGGACATAGCTGCGTGTACTTCAGGGTGTACTTCATGCTGTTCCTCAGAGCTGTATCTACTATTGCTCCTTGGTGCCTAGGAATTCCCTTTCTTTGCTATCTGTTTATCTGTCAGGCCTCTGGGACTTCAGTGCAACTCTACTGTCCTGTTAAAATGGCTCTGGGCATGCGCAGCCTTAAAATACAGAAGTGTGAAGGAGCAGACAAATCATTTACTGTGCTGGAAAAGCATCTCTGTGCCTTTAAAGCTGGGTTGAGAAAAAAAATTAGAAAACCATGTCTGCTTCCAAAGACAGGCTATTAGCAATGCCTCCTTGCAGTGATGTTCTGAAGGATGAATAGTTGTCTCCGTTTTTAACAGGTGTGGTGATGTCCTGTTACCACTAAAAGTGGTTGAAGCCGGAGCAAAGCTTTCCTAAAGAATACTCAAAACCAGGTAAAACTGCCCATTTCATGGGGTCTGATAACGTCCTGCAGTTCATGCCAGTTGGGCTGCTGTTTGCAAACTGGTGCACAGCTCAGTATGAATGAAGGAAATTTACTGTAACAGGTGGAAACCGGGCAGCGCTTGGTAATGCCATGTCATGCCATGTCACACCACGTCATACCACGTCATGTCATGGTGGGAGTCAGCGCTACTCAGTAACGTGACATTGGAGAGTTTAGATGGGCGTCAGTGGCAGAAACTGAGTGTAGTTCCAAGGGAGCTGAATACTTTGGAATCAAAATGAGGACAAGTTATTAATCCACAGAAGCAAATCCTATCCATTCCCATACTGGTCTGGTTGAAACCAAGAATTGCAAAGTTGTTTCCAAGCCCCAAGGCCTAATTTCTTTTTCTCTTGCTTGTAGGAGTCTGTACATCCTATCAGCATCTCTCATGGAACCCCTTACTTCATAAGGTACAAGGCAAATTTTGGAGAGCTAGAAGTGAACAAATGTTTCATTATTTTAGAAGGATGTGGGAGGTGATCCCCTTCTCCAAGCCTCCACGAGTAAATATAGGCCAGTTAACCTGATGTCAGTTCTGAGACAACTGTGAGAAATTCAGGTGTGCAAAACAGTCAACGTCCAGTTCAAAGAGCTGGTGACATAAATCGCACCAGTCGGTGCAGTTTTGATAATAAAAATGGCTGTACAAACTACCTTTAAAATGTTACTACCCAAAATGTAGGACATACTAAATGAGTAAACTGATATATCAGAAGGGAATGAGAAGGGTATTTTTATCAAGGTTCTGCAATGATTTGTTCTTGTGCCCGGGCCATTCATTATTGCTATCAAGGATTTGAAAGGAAAAAATAAATAAATTAGCTGCTGGAAAAGTTGCAGATATGCCATAGTGGTAAATAAACAAGATGGGTCAAGTCTGTGAGGCAGACTGAGGCACTTAGTAAACGAGGCTCCTCTGAACATGTGTTTTAAAACAGCAAAATGCAAGGTCATACATTTGAGAACAAAGACTACAGATGACAGTTTACATCCTGGAAGCAGTGACTGTGAAAGCCTTGGCCCAGATACACGTTGTGGGCTTTGTCAGTGCATACATGTGGACAGATTAAATCCAATCCCAACCATTCTAAAATCTGTTTGTGTTAAATCTATATAATGGGTCGTTCTCATTAGCTGGATCATTCGGTTCTCAGCCACTGTGCAGACTTCAGTGAAAGTTTGCCTGCTGGGAACAGTTTTTCCCCCTATTCCCAATAGCTGGACAAAGGCAGAAAGTATCTGATTTTGAACTTGAAACTTAATTGGTTCTTCTCCCTCTGAAATGCCTTATCATCTGCAGTGAATATTCTGCAGTGATGAACATTGCCAGTTACTACACCAATTACCTGACAGGGGGTCTAGTTCTAGGGCAGCTCTGCCAATTGTAAGTGAAGAAACAAGACCCTGTGGAAATCAGAGTTCAAAACATCGCTAAAGATCTGTTGGATAAATGGTTGGATTGGAAAGATCAGTCTGCATTCTTGGAGCTCATAAGTGCTTCAAGATTGAGCAGTTCAGACTGGGCTTCATTTTACATAAGTAAGAATTTTTCAGGTATTCAGAGGGTAAGAAATGCCAGGATTAAGGTTGTCCGAGTGAACTAAAGTGATTTTCCTTGTACATGGGGATTAAGATTGCATGACTGCTATTGATTTTTTCACAGGTCCCCTGCCTTACTGATTTGCCATTTGCATTATTTTTAATAGAGGCTCCTGAGTTCTATCTGTCTTCTGAAAATACAACGAGAGCTGTAAATCACTGAGGTGGTCTTGGAAAACATCATCCTGTTGAGTCATCACCTAGCAGGTAAACTGCCAGAAATGAGCATCAGCCAGCCCTACGGGTGGAGATAGAGCACAGGTAGGGAGCCAAAAGGGATTTCCTTACCCTCTTGGACTTCCCACCCTCCTCTATATAACACCAGGGAGGCATTTTAAAACCTGAGTAGGATGGAGTGGGGAGAGAGAGGATTAGTGGTGATGGTGAGCAGAGCTGCTTGGCTGTGCTATGGGGTGGGAATCGAGCACCCTCAGTGAGGAGTGATTGGTGGTTTGGAGCAGGCACAGCCAGGCTGTTACCGTGCCCTTTGCTGACAACTCTTGTTCACTGAAGGAGAAACAGCAATGCTCTGCTCTGGCAGCAATCGGGCCGTTTCTATGGAGGTGCTCACTTTTCACCTGTGGGCACAAACTTTGGTAGCTATATTGGAAAAACGTAGTGTTAAGCTCTAGAAAGACACACGTACACACATACACACTTGTCTACATTCATCTGGCTAGGAATGCTCCAAGCTCATGTAAGCTGGACGTTCATCTGATGGATGGTGAAGTTGTCATTCCCTCCCTTGGAGCAGGGCCGCAGTCTTTGCGCTATTCACTGGAAGTGGCATTTTTTCCTCTCTGGAAAAGGCCTGTGGCTGGTGATTTATACCCTTTGCCAGACCACCCTAGTTAAAGTTTCATGCCTTTCCAAAACCGGTGAATAGCATCCCTTTTCTACAGTCTTTTGGGAAGCTGGATTCCCTCCGTAACCATAATGCTCCACATTCCTGCTGTATCCTTCATTGCTTTCCGTGAGCCTGTCCTTCCTCAGGCCTGAATAACACCAGTTAGCCCAAACCCAAATAACAGCATGGCATCCCAAATAACAGCATGGCATCTTTAGTGAAAGGACCTCAAAAATTAATCAGACCTCTCATAGCTCCTCTGTACGGCTGCAAAGTAAAAACTGAGGTAAAAGCTGGCAAAGCAGCTGTTTGATTTTGTCTGGTTTTGATTGTTTTGGATGAACTGTAATGTTAGGTGTTCTCTCAGGAGGTGGCATGTCACAGAGCCTAAATGCTCTTGCCTATTCCGTGTTCCTCTAGTTGCAACTCTCTAGAAGGTCTGAGCTACCATTTTCGACGCAGTGTCCTAGCACAAGAAGCCATTGGGTTTTTTAATCAACATATCTCAAGGTGCTGGTTTTCTCAAGCAAAATGGTTTTGCCTTTTCAATAAAATATAGCTGTGAGAGCCCTTCCCATACAGACTTTTCTCTTTTACTGGCTTCCAAGCTTCTCTGCTCTGGTACAACACTTGTGTTGCAAAGGCAGGAAGGCTCCTGGATTTCCTGTCTTTACACAACCAACATCACTTAGCATCCAGCCAGAAGATGAAAACGATATTGAATTTTGTATGTCTCATTTATTTAAGAGAGTAAACCGTCTTTCTTTTCAAAGTGCTTCTCTTTAACTTTCATTTCCTGTGCACAGAGTAGCTTTGTCTTGAGTACAATAATTAAGTTGTTGACCTTCCTTAGAGGTCAAACATAGCTTCCCTTTGGGGAAAGATAAAAACAAGCAATAATAGATACTTTGACTGGTTTAAGACACTTGGTCTTGCATATCTGTGATGTCGCTGTAATTTCTGCTGGATGTTTTTACCAAGATAATTCAGGATGAGATGCTGTTGATTCATTTATTTTGGTAGATACACAGGATTTACTGAAGTTGTCTTTCCCATGTTCTTTATGAGTAAAAAAAAATATTCTATTGTAACTATGTCGATGAGTGTGAGGTAGTATGTATAGGCTCCAATGAGAATGTGTCATGTGATCCTTACCATGCCATTTTATTCATCTTAATGTTTTTTTCTCTAATCTTCTGAGACTTTTTTTTTTTCAAGATCAAAGATAATGATGGGGGAACCCAGAAGTCTTCATGCATTATACAAGCCAAATTGCTTTTATGTTACTGCTCTTTTTGTGTGTAAACAAATTCAGATACTCCCTTGAAAAGTACCTGTTTCTAACAGTTGTGTTTGTTTAATTTATTTGGGTTTAAGTACGACTGCTAATTGATACTAGTGTCCCTAATTGATCCATGTTGCATTCCGCATAGTATATGAGATCATGTCAGCAATTCAATTCCCAGTAGCTGTGCCTGTTTGAGTAAGGAAGGCATTTGGATTATCTGATTAGTCTCTCTAAGCATCAGCAGTGAGTTTGACTTCTTTTACATAGGAGTTTGAGTTCTTTTACACAGAAGTTTGAGATCTTGCCCATGACGTGGAAGCTGGGGGTGAACACAATATCCTTTACAAACTGGGCAATAAATAGAAATCCCTGCAGGTGGAAGAAATCCATTAATTCCAGTAATTTGAGACTTTGTTGCTGATCTGTGCAAATAGCAGTAAATGTGGGGATTGTACTACATGCAAGAGGAAGGAAAAGCAAATATAGGAACTTCATCCCTCATTCTGGAATAGGGTGGACCAGACTTCATACTTCTGAATTATTAAACCTTCCTATTCCCTCTACCCTTCTAATTCCTTCCAGAAGCCTCTTTCAGGCCGTTAGAGTTCCTTTTTGTGGTGCAGACAGTAAAATCCAGTGTTGAAGTACAAGTGTGTACACGACCATATAAAAAGTTCAAACATACATGTACCCTTGGAAACAAAAGAACTAACTCTCCTCACAGCTGAGACCAAGCATTCTCCCCATCACTTGCTGTTGTGGCACTTCATGTCTATTACCTCATGAGCGATTCCCTCCTCATTCACCCTTACGTTCATCCTCCTGTCCCATCATGGTGAACTAAAGCTAAATATGCCTTAGTGAAAGGGGGGTAAGTGGAAAAAGGCCTAAGCAAATCATCTTTTCTTCTTCAGAAGCAAAAGAGCAATGCTGGTATCTAATTTTGGACGCCTGGGAAATGCCTTGATACTGAAGTGGTCAGCACCATGTAAAAACGTAGCAAGAGACTGGTATTCTCCACTGCCAGCAGTCATTCAGACTTGTGTGGGCACCCCTCAAAACCCCTAAGTAGAAGCTATGGTTGCAGCATTTTCAGTCATTTTAGGACTTTGTAGGTAAATGTGGTCCAGCGGCAGCAAAAGGCAGTTCTGGTTTTAATAAAGATTAAAAAATATTTTTGAATGACCCTCCTTGTTCCTTACTATTATACAGTATTAAAATATAAGAGTGCAGCCAAAGAGAATAGAAAACAAAGAGAAAAGCCTTTAAAAAAATTCCACAATTTTATATCCTTTCCCTACTAACCCACCACAGAATTCAAGGGTGGGGGATTCGAGGGCTGAAAGAATCTTTATGTGGTGCCAAAAAATCCCCACAGATCTCTCTGGTCCCTCTGCATTTGGCTATTTAAAGCAAACACATTGTGTTTTAGATGCTAGTTTAGATCCATTTTCCATATGGGGAGGTGGGATGTAATTAATTAGCTGTTCTTTTGATTTCTAAGTATCACATGTACATTTCATAAGGGCATGTACTTTTGACAGAGGCTAGGAAAAAGGAAATAAAATACAAGCTGCACCTCTTAAGTCTTCTGGGTACAAATGATGGATCAGCAGGGGATTATCATGTGTATTTCATTGCTACCAATGCTGATTGGATCACATGAGTGTTAATACAAACCTAGAAAAAAAATCTGGATGAAATCACAGTAACAGAGCTTAAAGTGTTTATTTTAGTCATAATTGCCCTGGTTTTACATAACAGCTTTGATCTGTAGGTTGAAAAGAGGCAAAGCCAGTAGTCCACAGTAGAAGTAACTGAAGATAAACTTCTCTGTAGAGTTTAAGAAAATCAAGTCTGCAGTCAGAGATACACACGTGGACATATACAGCAGGGAGGTGAAACCCAGGCTCCAGCACACCAGAAAACACAATTCGTTGCCACTGCAGCTAATGAAGTCCCTTTTCTGGATTTCCTAGTGACTGCTTTTATTTTAACCTGCTAGAGGAAATCCAGTGTGACAAAGCAGTCGAATAAAATGAGGGAAAAACCTTTACACCTCCCAGCCAGCACAACAAAAGTAATGCTCCCAGACTGGAAGGGCCAGCTAAGTCCTCCAGGCCTTTTATCAGCACAGAGGTCCAGCTGTCCTTGCTCCATGGCCATGTTGGCCACAGATGATCCTGGAGACCCCTCAGATGGTTCCCTCCAGATTGGGAGCCAAATTTAGTGTCGTAACACAGATTTGGTGCCTATGTCAATCTAAAAAATATGATAAAAATGCCTCTGTCTTGAAGAAGCAGCAAAGTCCTGGGTGTCTGCTTTCTCACCAGGAATAATTTTGTTCACCAACCTGCAGACCTAGGGAGATGTGGCACACAGGTGACAGGCCTGTGACCTCTTCGGTCAGGGAAAGAACCAGAATAGACAATACTCATTTCTAGCACACCCTTTCCCTTTCCCTTTCCCTTTCCCTTTCCCTTTCCCTTTCCCTTTCCCTTTCCCTTTCCCTTCTCCCTTCTCCCTTCTCCCTTCTCCCTCTTCTTTTTTTCTTTTATTTTTTGTTCTAAAGCTCAGGAGCGTTTCCTAGCTGAAATGCCTGCAGACTGAGGACATAAAGGTATGGTCTAATTGCTTGAGCCATTTGTCATCTACATATCTACCCAGAGGAGCTCTGTAGAGAAAGGCACAGATTGGATTTCTGTCACAGAAGTCCTTTTTTCAGGTCCCTCTCCCACTGGAAGGCCAAACACATTTAGCACATTCAGTGAGTCCCACTCCTTATATTTGGTGAATGTGTATGAGCATTATTGCATGGCTGGTTTTTTCCTAAGCACAGTTTTCCAAAACAATTCCTGGAGGGTTTTGTGCCTGCTGACTCTTCCAAAGCACTCTCTGGATGAGCAGAGGAAAAAGCAGGTTTCTTTATAGGGTATTTCAGAAGCAAAGCCTACCACAGCTGCACCAAAACGCTCTGGAGAATAATTCCTCTCTCTCTCAGCTCCAGGGAGGACCAAAGGATGCTGGAGGCTAACAGGGGCCCGTTTGAATCCTTCTGTCAGTCATTACCCCATGCACTGCTGGTACATGCATGCCTGTTATTGCAAAAGGGAATCACACTTAAATGACAAATGTTTTTAAAACAAAACTATAAAATTCTTAATTCAGTTATTAACTTTAAATTAATTGTTTATGTTGTTTCCTTTCACACACCCCATCCCCATTAACTTATTCTTGAGGGGAATGTATTTATGGAGCCATGTGCTTCTCACATGGTTGAGACTAAAAATAACTTTAGAAACTCATTCCAGCTAAAACTTAATTTAAAATCCAGTTTGTCAGCCCAAGACAGACTATAACTGGTCTATTAGCCTCGTTTCCTTGTGATGACAGCCTCGACCAGCCTTTTCAGTGCTGATTACTTCTGCATTTCCTATACTCCTATTTAATTTTATTTATATGTATATATATATATACACACACATACATTCCTGAGCCTAAGGAAAGCCCCAAATTACACACAAAATTTATTTTCTCTGCATGGCCTGGACTTCTACTTGGACAACAGGCAAACTTACTTTCATAAATGCAGATGTATACTGTGGAGATGGGCAGAAGCAGCTGAGGTTTCTCATTAGTTTTGGTGGGGGTTTTGAGAGAGAGAGGGGGGCTTGTCAGACATTGCAAGTACACTGTCTAAGTTCTGAACTGTTTTTTCCCAGGTTCTTTTTGTCACTGATGGGCAAATCAGATGCTTCGAAATGTCTGAACCCTCATGGGTCAAATCCTTCTTCCATTTAATTCCATTTTAAAGCCAAGACTGTAGCCTATAATAGACAATTACACAATCCCTGGATGAATGGGATGTTTTCTCCTTGTCCTAGATAATTAAGTAGAATGGAGAATCTTTCCATTCTCATCACTAGTTGCTGGTTTTTTTTAATTGGTCTTGAGATGACAGTGTCCTGAGCTCCAAGGGTTGAAATTCTTTTAGAAAGGAGATTTTCAGGCTGTAGCTTATGAATCTGTGGGGCAGCAACAGGCAGCTAAGAGAAGCAAATGCATTGTAGGCTCAGGAACTGCACAGGGATCCAGATGTCTACTGAAAAAAATGCAGCAGTCACCATTAAAAACTAGATGGAAGACCACTGGTTTTGTTCATGTTAATCTCTCTGTGGAAGAGATTTTGGTCTCATAAAAATGCTTAGATCTGTGGAGAAATTCTTTGTTCTTCTGGGTTCACACTTTTCTGTCTGATTCCCATTACCCATTTCTACAGTGCTAGGCATTATCTGTTAAAAAGCATATTCCCTTTTGCTTCCAGAAGTCACATGGTTTAAGGATGCTGTATCCTCTCTGTCCAATAGCACTGAAGAGGTCATTTCCCTTTGTGTAAACCAGTTGCTATTTTCACTGGCATGTCTGCTCCTTTCCTTCCTTTCGGTTCTTCTAGGTCCCTTCTCACATGGGAGAGTTCACTGGATGTCATGGAATTTTTCATCTACAAGTTTATAGCTTTGACCCAGAGTTATCACTTAAAACACTAACTGAAATGACAGCAAGAGAATATTTTCAGCATTATTTCCTCCCCGTCCTTCTCACCTTTTTCTTCTGAGCATTCTCACCAAGCAACTGTGTCAGGCTTCCACACAGGCACCCAGGTTAGTAGCAGTTCCCTCAGCACCAAGCAATGCATGAGAGTATTTTTGCAACATCATTTCTGCTGCATTTTTCTACTCTTTCTTCATTGTTGTGTTGTTTCTTTGAAATGGAGTTTGTTCCCATTTTCCTTCAGCTTCACGTAGCTTTTTCAGTGTTGTGCTACCTGCCAAATTCAGCCCATCTCAGTTTCTATATAGGTGTGTTTAAGTGTGTATTATTCTGCTATTTTTTTTATTTTATTTTTAACTGCTTAAATCATTTTCAGTCAGCAGTATTTTGCCCTTTCGACCGTGGTGGTTCAGTTCATTCGTTAATCTCTAGGAAGGGTCTTTCTGCAAGGCCAAGCAGGCTTTGTCTGTTATTTTGCTGAAACAGTCAAGGAATGCTAGCAGACTGGAGAGGTATCAGATCTCTTTTTATGTCATTCTTGCAAGTCCTCTATTTCTTTAATGATCATATCAGCTATTTTACTTGGTACTGATGTCTACCATAAGTAGATGCCATTATAGATATAAGCACTGCTGCGTGAACCACAACTGTTAGTAGTCTAGCTGCTTGCAAGAGGATTGCCATGTGTTTTCTAGAGACAGAATTAAAGCTGCCATACTTAACTCCTTTGAAAAGATACTGCAGCCTTGATGATCACAAGAAGGAGACAAAACAGAGAGATTTAAACATTCACACGCTTGTTTTCCCCCAAGATGTTAAACATTGGCCAGTGTAAATTAGTTTATCAAGCAATCATATAAGTTTGTTTGGGATTCCCACAAGGGTTCAGGCTCTGCACCCTTAACCATTGCTAACATTTTTGTCATCTAAAGCACCAACATTAGCAGCTTTTACTTCCACACACATCCAATTGATCTATCTGAGATCTAACACTCCAAATTTGTATTGTGAGCGGGGAACAACCATGCCTTCCAGCCTGGTTATATCCCATTCCCATTCTACACAGAGATTCTTCTATTTCAGTTGGGGGGGGGAAGATTTATTTAATTTTTTTTAAATTGAAACTGTTAACTTAGTGAAAGCCCTAATGAAGGTAAGGTTAACAGCAGAAGGTGCTTTATCCTGGCATAACCTATTCCTGCAAATTGAAACACACTTTACGTTTGCATCTTCCCTACCTGCAGGGAGGGGGCAGTTGCACCACAGTATTTCAGCATCCCAGTTTCAAGTGAGAGAAGTTAAACTGATACAAAGCCCCTGTGTCCTTCAGCCTTAAGCAGCCAGTAGGAGTTAAAAGGGCAGAAATCAGATGTAAAGCATTTCAGTAAATACATGCAGAAATCTAGCACTTAACCCAAAATTATTTGTTAATGGAATTTGACCACTGTTGGAGGGGGAGTGATACTCATTACAAAAGGCAGGAAATTCAGAGTTAGCACTCCCCTGTGCACCATCCTCCTCTTTGCATGTGTGCCTTGGAACTGGTGCTCTGTTACATGCAATATATTGTGGGTTTTGGCTGCTCAGAAGTTGTCTACGCAGTCTGGTTTCTGCAGCCTCATCTGACAGTAGTGGCCTCCAAAGGATGGGTACCCTGGAGTGGGAAACACCACCATGGGCACAACTCTCCAACAGAGGTTTTAGGCCTCTCCAAGGCAGTCTGGCCCAGCACTGCCGGCTGGAAGCGCTCAGTGAAGGAGCTGAGAGTCAAACTCTGCAGCTACTGGGGTTTCTCTTCTTCTTTGAAGCCTCTTTGACTTAATTTCATTATTTCCTTTATACACATCAGGGTTAGAAATGCAAGTTGAAAAAATACCCCGCTGATTTATTATACTCACCTCACTTGAAGTTTGAAGACTTTAAGTATAAAAGAGTGATTGCCTCAACCCCCCCAGTGATTTAACTACACAGACAAAAGCTTCTGTGTGGACCAAAATCAGAGCAACTCCAGGGGATTAGTGGCAGGTATCTGAGGACAAAATCTGGCTTGCAGTTTGGCAAGGACGGGGATTTGGAAACCCCATCCACCACCACCACCACATCCATGAAAAAAAATCAAAGGACAGCAAGCAGTAGACAAAGTTCTGTTCTCTTTGAAACAAAGAGCTGCCAAAATGTTCATGTCAGGCTTTTTTCTTCCTTGGCTTTTTTTTTTTTTCTCCTTTTTTCCTTTGGGCAGGCAGAGCTGGGTTGCAGCCGAGCCACTCACGGCCTCACCCGCACCCAAGGAGCAGGATTGCTAGGCCCAAACCAAAAAGTCCAAAGGCATATATGTGTTTAGGGGAGCCCTGTAACAGTTTGTGTGCAGGGGGGGGTTCTTTAAGCATGTCAATGATCACCAGGGTTTGCTTCAGCATCTTCTTACACCTTTTAATGAAACTACTGGCAATGAGGTAGTTATATTTTTTTAGGTTTGGTTTGAATTTCTCTGAAGCATAATTTCAGCAGTTTTTTCTCTGTTCTTACGCACACACAGAGAAATTGCTTTAGACAGGAAGAATTTTCTAAATTGAGTTAGATTTGAATCAAATAAATGAAAACCTGTTTTTAAAAAAGCACTGTGGTACTTTACATTCTTAAAAAATAAATTCTTGTATTCCCAGTTGTTTTCCAGTAAACTTTCATCGGTCTGTTCAGGGGTTCTGCAAGTGTGAATATTCATATTTCAAACATCTGGCTTGCAAATCGAGCATTTCAGAGGTACTATATCCTCCTTACTACACAATTGTCAGTAACACTTCAGCAACAACCCACTCACCAAGAGCTGGTTCTGCATTATGCAGACAAATAGACCTTTTTTTTTTCCTCCCATTGACTGGAATGGGAGCAGAATCCATCCTGAAATAGTGCCCCCCCTGGTTTAATCCATGATAAGAGACAAGCAAATAGACCCTTTGAAATGAGTTTAATCTTTTGTGTCCCATTTGTTGTCTGAAGCAGGTGTCAATTGGATCTTTTCCTGTCTGTCCCTGGCTGAAAAGCAACATGTTGTAGTTAAACCCACTTATGAACTGTAGTATTTTAGGGGGAAGTTCTTTACAGAGAGAGTGGTGAGGTGCTGGAAAGGGCTGCACAGAAAGGTGGTAGATGCCCCGTCCCTGGAGGTGTTCAAGGCCAGGTTGGGTGGGGCCCTGGGCAACCTTGTGCAGATCCAGGCCTGGAGGTTGGTGGCCCTGCCTGTGGCAGGGGTGTTGGAACTCTGTAATCCTTGGGGTTCTTTCCAACCCAGACCATTCTATGATTCTGTGATTTTATCAATGAAGCCCCCCAGGGATCTACTAAAAAGCTACTTGAGTTTAAGTACCACAAGTCAAAAAGGGGTTAATTCCCTGCCTCCCTTTCCCATTTCTTATTCTGTTTCAACCTGTTTCTTGTTTAAAAAAACATCTCTCTACTGTCTCCAAATACAGTAAAAAGACTCTTCAAGCACAAGGGGCTGATCCTGCTTGCACTGAAGTTCATTTATTTGTAAATCATTGAGAAGAAATTCCTTTTATAGTGGGCCCAGCCACAAATTTTCTATTTTCTTGAGCCAATAATCTTATCAACCACCTGCTTTGTGGATCTAGCCCTAGAAACAGCCTCAGAGTTTTCAACCTTGTGAAGAGGCAACTCTGGAACTAAAAACTGCAAGAGGCTGGCCCAAATGCCCTGCCATTTGATCGGTCAGGCTCGTGGGCTATCCAGAAAAAAACCACCATCAACAGCTTCCATAGTAACAATAAGCCCACACATCCCATATTTTAAGAGAATGACATGAGGTGTAAGAAAATGCCCTGGAGATGTATAAACTGTTACACGATAGAACTGCATGCAATGAACATTTATAGCCCCCGTAATGGAAAGATAAAGTCTGAGCTTGATCAGATGGGGCTGTGCTCCTTTAGTGTGCCTTTTCTACAGCTTCCCATGAGGATTTGTGTAGGGTCCCACTGCTTCTTGAAGACTGTTCTCCTTGCACTGGGATCTTGTTGATAATTGGAGAAGAATAATCTCAGTTGTTTGATTAGCAGCAAATAACCGTCTCGGGGCAGCAAGGTGGAGCTCCAGGCATTGCTTTTTGCATGCCTTTTTCTTTCACACTTGGTGACATCTTCAAGGGTTCTAGAGGAGTGAAAACCTCCTACAGACAGGTCAGCTGCCTTGGATAAACATGTACTTTGACCTTTAGTGATTTCCTCAGTCTGGTGTCCCAGTGTTGCATATTTCAAACTCTTCCCCCTCCCTCTCTGGCAGGGGCTGAGCACTGCTGTAAACCCTTTGCAGCCGTGTAAAGGGGAGCGAGCCTCCAGCCAGCTCAATCCCGTGCCTCCAGTCAACTAGAATAACTTCTCCAA
Source organism: Zapornia atra (assembly GCA_013400835.1). Classification (NCBI taxonomy): domain Eukaryota; kingdom Metazoa; phylum Chordata; class Aves; order Gruiformes; family Rallidae; genus Zapornia; species Zapornia atra. Next base: position 89,090 of record VZTU01008223.1, read on the forward strand.
AATTTCTGCCTCTGGCAGGACCAGGAGAGACACTCCTGTCTTTTCCCCAGGCACTGCTGGATGCTCTCTCCCCCATCCCCTTCACAAGCACGCACCAAGCATCAGGTCTGCTGCAGAGGCTCTCTGAGCACCTCTCTCCTGCTTCGCTCTGGGCTCTGACTATCTCATCCAGATCCACTGAGATGTGGGTCTCATACCATCCCAGTATGGACAACAGGTGAAGCTGTTTCTATCCCAACCACGCTTGAGAGCACGGGCGATGTGCACATTTGTTTGCCAGACAGTATGCTTGAAGTTGGGTAGCAGAGATTGTTTTTCTTAGATTCTGTTCTCTCTCTCCATTACTTTATTTGACATAACACCATCCTACTTTAAAGGCACATTTCCAGTGATCCCTGTCTACTACTGCCCAGGATGCTCCCCAAGCGACTCTGTTGCTATTTGCTCTTAGGATTATCATTATCATTGTAGGTGCTGGGGTATCGCAAAAGCTATGCTAAAAGCTGCACTAAGATAGGACATAAAAACCAGCCTGCACTTCAACTAGCTTAGGCACTAAAGCTAAAGGAGGGAAGGTTTAGGTTAAATATTAGGGGGAAGTTCTTTACAGAGAGAGTGGTGAGGGGCTGGAACAGGCTGCCCAGAGAGGTGGTGGATGCCCCGTCCCTGGAGGTGTTCAAGGCCAGGTTGGATGGGGCCCTGGGCAACCTTGTGTAGATCCAGGCCTGGAGGTTGGTGGCCCTGCCTGTGGCAGGGGGGGTTGAAACTCTGTAATCCTTGGGGTCCCTTCCAACCCAGACCATTCTGTGATTCATTATGATTCAACACTTGTGGAACATCTAATCCAATTGCCTGTCCTTAGTCCAGCACAAATGAATCTGAGACCTCAGCAGCTTAATTAAGAACACAGAAAGAGAAGGGACATGTGCTAGTTTAAATGATTTCTTCACCTGCAGTAATAACAACGAGCCTGTTCCCACTGCTTCCTTACAGCATGCCAAATGGCTGTGCAACAGCTAACGCCTTCACTGAGCACGTTGTCATAATCCCTACAGAAGACAGCTTTATCTCCCATAAGAGCTTTTTTTCTGCATCTCAGCAAACATATATGTTTTAAAAGACTGTTGCAGGTCATTCAGACATCTCAAGCCTCTGTCATTGGGCTTTGATTTGGGAGCCTCAGAGAAAGAGGTGAATGGAAGCGGGGAAAAAACCTGCCCTTGGTCTTCATGTTTCTGCCACTTTTGTTGGAAAAGTCTCTCTGTAGAGACAGGACTGTGGCATTTTTCCACTTGTTTTCATACGTAGAGTGGAGTATTTATCTGGGAAAGTTCACTGGAGATTCCATTATGGAAAAAAAGAGGATATTTATCACATGCTATTTAGCTCCTGAAGCACTGGCTCAAAACTGAGCGCAGTGTTAATTCAGCACTCTAGGATTACAGACATTAGAGTATGTAGGTCTCAAAACAGAAGTTTTCATTGATGTAGCATAATTTTGTCTTGACAAAGCGCTGCACAAAGATATAAGGAAATCCAGAGTATCAGCTATCAAGTAGAAGAACTGATTTAGTAAGGACAATACAATAACACCCCGAAGCCCTTGTCCAGGAGGCACAACTGACCCCCACCTGCACCAGTGCAGGAACACACAGAGTGTGCTCCAGCCACATTAAATCATCTTGGTGAAGCTGGGTGACACTTATCACCTGAAGCCACCAAGAAATTAGCTCTCTTTTCTTTACCTTCCCTGTGGGAATGAAAGCCTCCCTGCAATGGAGGTAGCTTAAACTCTTAGTAGGAGAGTCAGACCTTCATCTCACCCACCATCACAGCATTTGCTATGAAATCCTCCTTCCCTTACCCAGCTTCCTTCAGCTACTTAGCTGGCTTTCTAATCCTTTTTTTTTTTTTTAATTAAGTTCCTGATCTCCAGAGTCACAAAAGTAGTCTTGGAAAAAAAAAAAAGTCAGTTGCAAGCCAGTAAGCTTGCAATGTGGTATTTTCCCTGGGGAAGTGAAGAGTTGGAAACTGTAGGTGTGGAAGGTGTGAATTGCTCTTTTTATCTCTATTTCTTTATTTTTTTTAGGTATCAGAAAGGCTGTTCGTCTTCTACACTGCTGAAGGTAGCACAAGACTTGCCAGGAATGATCAGCCAACTCAAGCCTGAATCACACAACCCCTTAAGGTGATTTACAACTTTGTCACCCATGAGCTGGGCCAGGACCATCTCCTCACTCTGCCTTTAGCTCCAAGATGCTTTCATGTGAAGCTCTGTGGTACCTGCTGCCATGCACTTGCTGACAGCCCACATAGGTAGGTACACGCAGGATGAGCTGCCACACTATTCCTTATTGCATGTAAGAATTTAAATTGTTATTAATTTGGCTGAACCAATTTAGTGGCTCAGTGCTGCCAAATCCCAGGGCTGCCTCTCTGCCACACAGCTGGCACTGCAGCCAGAAAAACCACTGGGAAACTGCTCATCTCAGCCGATGTGCTGCGACTCGCTCCACCAAGGTAACTCAATCAGGTGTCTGAGCCTTTATGCCATTTGCACCTAAACCAAGCCAGGACTTATGCACTGATAGGAAAAAGGGGGTTTCACTGTTATTTCTCAAAAAAGGCAAAAATTGCCTTGTGGCAAGCTCTTATGGAAGTCAGCAGATTTCAGGAGGCCCCATCTGGAATACTGTGTCTAGATCTGGGGCCCCCAATACAAGAAAGATGTGGAACTGTTGGAGAGGGTTCAGAGGAGGCCATGAAGATGATTAGAGGGCTGGAGCACCTCCCCTACGAAGAGAGGCTGAGGGAGCTGGGCTTGTTCAGCCTAGAGAAGAGAAGGCTGTGAGGGGACCTCATTGCAGCCTTTCAGTCCCTGAAGGGAGCAGAGGAACAGGAGAGGAATCAGCTTTTTAAAAGGGCAGACAGTGGCAGGACAAGGGGGAATGGATTGAAGCTCAAGGACAGAAGATTTAGATTAGATATCAGGGGGAAGATTTTACAGAGAGAGTGGTGAAGTGCTGGAACGGGCTGCCCAGAGAGGTGGTGGATGCCCTGTCCCTGGAGGTGTTCAAGGCCAGGTTGGATGGGGTCCTGGGCAACCTTGTGTAGATCCAGGCCTAGAGGTTGGTGGCTCTGTCTGTGGCAGGGGGGTTGGAACTCTCTGACCCTTGGGGTGCTTTCCAACCCAGACCATTCTATGATTTGGACACTTCCGAGAAGCCCAGTGTGCTGACTCCCACTGCTCCGTACTGACATGTCTTGGCAAATGCTACAGCACAGTTTCATGTCATCAGCAAAAGACTGTGCAGCACATTGAAAAGTGAAAATGTGACAGAGCGTAAAAGTATTAAAAAATATAAATAACAGGCAGGAACTCGGGCTGGATTCTTTTTCTCCATTTCCATGTTCCATAATTCAGACTACTCGTTATACATTTCTGCTTTTGCTTCAAATTTTAATAAAAGTGGCCACTGAATTTCCAGTCTGTCTCACAAGGTGCTGGAGATTCAGAAATCTTGAGCCAGCTGTTAGGCCCAGCTGGTGGCAAAATACTTAGATAGACAGGAAAGCACCAGTCTAGGAGAAGCAGGAAAACAGAGCACTCTAAGCTAATAATTTCTTTTCAAAAGATGGTAGTTACTGGTTCAAGTTGTAATTTATTGAGATAAAGGAACCGTGCATCTCAGAAAGACTTAAGTTGCCTGCTTGGGAAGGTTATTCTTTTTTGATTTTGGTGGGTTTGGGGGGTTGTTTTGTTTTCTTTTCTTTTTTGTTTTCTTTTTTAGAGAAGAGCCTTGTGTGTGCGTTTGCAGCTTATAGCTAAGAGGTTGGAGCTAGAAGCTAATCAGCCATTCTGTCTCCTATCTGCTGATCTGCTGGCGTTGGGGGAAGGGGAATGTGGGCAAACAGGCATTAAATTCCACCGGCAGGCGACGGGAAGGTATTCCTCGATAAGCAGCATCCAAGATGATGAGCCGTAAAGCAAAGCCCCTGTGAGGAAGCAAGGGAAGAGGCAGAGAAAGATTTTAGCCATCTGTCTCAACCCAGCCTTGCTCAACGCTCTCCAGAGCAGAGGTCACCACCAACAATAATAACCCTCCAGAAGCCAGACGTATGCTTTCCATTCATCAATAATCTACAAAGCGTCTTAAGGTGAAATCCTGGCTCCTCTGAAGTCAATGGGAGCTTTGCCAATGACTTCAGTGGAGCCAGGTTTTCATCCCAGACAATTTTAAAGCAACCCCCAGGCTTAAAGATAAAACAACAACATCCTGGGAGTGGGTGCAGGCAGGAGTGAGCTGAGGAGGGTGGACGGGGTTCTACCAGCCAAGCTCCTCTGAAAAGCTATCAGTCTTACAGGTATGATGCCTCCACAGTCCTGGAGCAAACCCAGGGTTGACAATAAAGGGGTAAAGTGGACCAGCAGGTATGCACCAATGTCTTTTAACCACTGGGACAACCGGGGTGCAGGACCCAAGTGAGCCATGGTGCTCTGACACAACACCCAGTGGTACTCATCCCAGTTAATCTTGTGCACCCACCTCTATGTCCTCCTCACTTCTAAGGTAAATGTAAACTTAAAGTGAATCACATTGTGTTATATCATATCATATCGTACTGTGGGTTTTTTTTCCCCCCCTTCCCTCTCCAGTAATTCTTACACCTGTCTTGAAGGATGTCACCTGGTTATACTCATCCAAAGTGAGGGTTTTTCACACATGAGCAGGTACAGATGACATACTATGCATTTCAGTCACTAGGACCACCCGGACTCTGTAAAGTGCTATGTCTCAGGCAAAATGCTTTGCTTTTTTAGAACTCATCACACCTTGTGCCTGCACGAGAGATGTGGTGGGGTTAGCCCATGGTGCAGTCAACCAAGATGGCCACAGCAGGAGATAGGAACACCACCAGCAGGACATGCCAGTGAGGACATTGCAAATTCAGCCTCAGACATAGTTTTTTAGCCTTGAATGCTGAAGGTGGCATGGTGGCTATGGATAACTGTTGTACATTTTTGTTGACAGGCTGGTGTAAAGGAGACCAAGTGGCCTTTCACCTGGTAGCACCATGACTGTAGCCCTGAAACACCTCCCCAGGAGACAGTCCTCACAATGTGATGGAAACTGTGACACAGACAGCCATGAAGCCCCTTTCAAGCTGTGTGATGAGGAACACAGGATCTGTGGGCCTCCAGAGAGGCAGGACATCAGACAATGACCTACCATGGCTTACTGACTCCTTACACATCAGCTGAGCTACACTACCTGGCAGCATATCGTGCTTGTTGTATCACAAATGCTGCATAAAATGTGTGAATTTAACCCTCTTTTGAAGAGCTTGGGCTCAGCATGTTCCCCCTGGCACTGGTGAGGAGCTAGGAGTGCACAGGAGCCGACTCTGCATTTATCATCAGAGAGAAGAGAAAGGGAAGGTAAAAGCTGGGGGTGGAGGAGTGAGGTGTGAGCTGTGAACCTTCATGAAGGAGTTATCAAAGGAACACACCTCCCTTACCCCAGCAGCACTGTCAGATCCACTTGCTTATCTACCTCCCTGCTGACTGCTGTAACCACATCCCGGGAGCAGCATCCCCCTCAGAACCATGTATTCCTTTTCCAGGAACTACATGGTAGCTGCTGGAGCAGTTGTTCATCCAGCTGGGAAAAAGAGAGCTTTTCCCTTTGCTTTTAAGTCCATGTCCCCTAAAGGTTGCCTTTCAGCCGTCCGGATTCATTGATGAAGTCATCTGCTGATACAACAGCGTTTGTGAATTTAAATTGCCAACTACAGCACGCGCACACTCTCCAGTCGTCCCCAGCGCAGCCACGTAGGCAGCGTCACCATACCCAAGTGCTGTTTTTACACTGACTTTTTCAAGTAGAAAGAGGCTTTGGTTGCTCACTGCCATCTGCTCACTAAGAGCAGCATTGCTCCCTCGCTGTCTCCGCACAACGGCTTAATGTCCCACAAGGAAACACGCACCAGTACGGGCCCGTCTCATCTGGATTAAAGATGTCTTTTGGTTCAGTCTCTTTCATAAGGCAAGGGAGAACTTACATTACCCAGAGCTCGGCAGCAGATCCATGTGTGTGTTTTTCACCAGGCTGTCACTTGGACTGTTTCGCATTACGAGCCTTCAGTCCCGCTCTGGCTGTCGATTTGGATTATTAAGCTCTGAAACGCAGAACTCACGTGCCAAGTTCCACTATTCTTCAACAACCTGGATGCACTGGCAGCCACGAGGTAGGGTCAGGCTTTGGCAAACCCAGAGGACAGTTCTCCTGCCTCTTCACTGCCCATCTCCCCAAGCCTGCCTCCCTAACTGCCCTGTTTCATGCTCGCCGATGTGCCTGTCCAGGGACACAGCCACCAGGCTCCAGGAGCACAGCAGTGGTGGCAGAAGAGCCTAGGCCAAGCGATGACAGCTGAAGTACATCAGTGTTTTTATCTTCTCAGTATTTTGATTAGCCCAAGGAATGTTTGGGTTAAAAAACAGGAAAAAAACCCCACGATTTTTTTAAAAACCATGTGACAGTCCCAGAGGCTGTTAGGGCTTTATGTAATATTGAAGAGTTTGCTCTTGTTCGCTGCGAACTGAGAGCATCGGTGTGAGATTGGCTATTGATCGGCAAGTGATTTTCTGAGACAGAGGGGTGGGAACTCACTGCAACATGCTGAAAGCAGTCCCGCAGGCGTCCCTACCCTGTGCAACTGTCTGTGCCAGTCGTTCCTACTGCAGTGCTAACGTGCAACATGTCTGCAGATTAAAAATCCCTACATCTGAAGGGTTTGGGTTTGTGGCTTTTGGTCGTATCTTTAATGATACTCCAATTATTTTAACCATATTCCTGCCTAATGCTTCATCATTTGCAGTGGTTATTATTGGAAGAGAAACCTATCTGACTGGAAGAGTGAGACATCAACTCATTAATGACCCCAGATTTCAGATGCACCAAGACACACATGAAACGCCTGCTATGAACACTGGCTCTGCTGACACCCCAAATCTGCCAACTTCCTGGCTCAGGCACACAGTGAGCTCTAACAATGGGCATCAGTCCTTGCTGGCATCACATGCTGGAAGCACGTCTCACCTTTGCATCGCAGGAACCCTGATGAGGACGTCGATCTCAGACTGAAAATATTTTGGATGGGGAACATTTCTTCCCCAGTTTGCCCATTTAGACATTTTGATACCAGTTCAGCCTCCCAGCTGTCACACACTCACACAGGCCCTGATCACTCAGTTCCTCATTTTTACACATCACATTCCCAATTGTGGAAGAACAACAACACAGATTCCAAAACTTCCATTTTCTGTTAGGTGACTTTATGTTTCAGTTTTATTTGAGCTGTGTTTGTTATTGTTACACCAAGCTGCAGCTTCAGCACCCAGATTGTTTGGCTCTGTCAGACTGGATGCAAGATACCGAGTTACAGCGGGTGATAATCAAACACTTGTTCTTGCATATTTTCAAATTCACATTCATTTTAAATTTGGGGCCCTCCCATCCGAGAGAGAAGAGACTGTACTTAACACTGTCAGAAACCAAGAGCATGGCAAACAACCATGAGGAGCATAAAACCCCCATGGCCTGAGTCCTCCAGTGCCTCCTGCCCTGCCGGGGTGCTTGGACCCGCTGAAGGGGACAAGACACTTCAGTACAGCTCCGTCCCTGCCGTGGAAGGTACAGCTGTGAGCGGGACGGGGTGCGGTAGCAGAGTCCCCTGATAAACCGGGGCTTGCGGAGCAGCGCAAGGAGGAGGGGAGCGGGGCAGAAGGGGGGCGATGCTAGGCTGCAGCAGGAGCGGTACAGAGGGAAAAGGGAAAGGGGGGGTGGGAGCGAGAAGGGGGGAGGACTGCAGGGGAGGGAGGCAGGGCAATATAAAAGCATCCGACACGCACCTCTCCCGACACAGATCGAGGGGGCAAGAAAGTTGCTCTGGAAGCAGCAGCAGGAGCCAGGAGGAGAGCCAGCCGCTTGCAAACACGCACGCACGGTGGCAGGAGAGAGTGCGGAGCTGCCCCTGCAAGCCCTAGGGCACTGGAGGGAAGAGAGAGAGAGAGAT